>APFE031418726.1:232078-269432 GCA_000404065.3 Pinus taeda | reverse complement strand
GATCATGGCTTCCAAGAGGTCTTCATCAGAAGGAAGAATAGTTCTCTGGAAGGGACACATGTCAAGGGACTCAAAAGGGATAAGAACATCGCATTCAAAGAAGCCCATAGAGTTTTCCATGTCAATTACCAGATCTAAATGAAAGGAAGATGAGGAAACAGTGAGAGGCTCACTTACATCGGTAACTGAAAACATGGTACCAGTTGCCACATAATTAACCCGTGGCGGGGTAGATACCACTTTAGAATCAGGAACATTTAGGGCTATCATATTATTGGTGGTTGAAACAAGACTAGGGAACGAAAGTTGGTCTACAGTCATAATATTTCCATTGTGAGGGAAAGACATCACGCGAAAGAGTGTCGATACGACAGCTTTCATTGCATAAACATAGTCTCGTCCAAGGAGTAAATTGAAATCCAAGGGACCTCGAACTACCATAAGATCAATATAGACAGTTTTTCCTTCCAAGGTAATAGAAAACTTGGGAAGGATCCCTAAAGTTTCACTAATGGTTATGTTAAAAGCTTTCAGATTCTGCGTAATAGGCACAAGCTGAGGGGAACCCAAATCTTTCCAAGCATTTGAGGATAAAATACTAACAGAAGCACCTTCATCTACCTGTGTGCAGTGCATGTCCCTACCACCAACCTTGACAACGATTTGGAAAGGGATGGAGGAAGGAAGACAAGGTTCTGTCAGTCTATTCCAATCAAAGGAAAAGACCTCAGTACTTGGAGGGGGTTCTGTAGAAACAGGTGAAATGCCCCCTGGCATAGAAGAATCTGATGTAACAAGAAGAACCTGAGTGGTATGAAGTTCACTCTCTAAAGGAAAATTGGGATCGATCGAATGTGAAATTGAATCGACCACTTGATCAACTAATGGATCATCAACCTGAGTGACATGAGTTTCACTCTCCAACGGAAGAGTGTGATCGACTGTACTTGGAATTAGATCAATTACTCTGTCAGTTGACGGTAGGTTGGGAGAAAGTCTACGGTAGCCAGTTGGAAATTCTTGCTGTGGAACAGTAAGGTTTTCCAACAATTTTGAGGCTTCATCCATGTGAGGGAAAATGTGAGTTTGATGACTCCCATTGCATAACTTACAAGGAAACCTAACTTTACCCTTCTTCTCAGGAACCTGACTATCACTGGTTGATGGATTAATGGACAGTTGATGAGCTGACCATACTTCCAAGACCTTTGGAATACTAGGACAATTGATAAGGAAGTGGTCACCCTTACAAAGCCTGCAAGGGTATTTTGGTTTACGATGCATGTTGGAGGTTTCCTCAACACAACTAACACTTATAACCATGGTTGGTTGGTTGACCTCTTTCGTATTTTGCTTCTTTTTCTTCTTCTTCTTCTTCCCTTTCTTCTTCTTCTTAGCCACCTGGTTACTAGCATCAAGGCTTTTACCAAGTGAAGAGGAATAAATGGAGGAAGAAAAATTAGGCGAAGAAGGTAAAGGGTCAACAGAAGGTTGGTGATGTTGAGATGGTGAACTCTGTTAAGGTGAAGCATTCGGTTGAGGTGGAACAATTGGAGTATTTAGGGCCAACGAAGTTGAAAATAACCATATTGGTAAACCTATTGTAAATCTAGGTAATGACAAAGTAGCCATATAAGGAGGACCAACATTTCCGAAGAAAGGAAAAGTACTAGGATCCGCGTTAAGAGGGGTTCCTAGGTTGGTAAATTCTGGAACATTTTCCATTATATTCAACTTCAGTGAATTTTATTAACATTATATTCAACTTCAGTGAATTTTATTAACAATTTAAAACTAAAATTAACAATTCACAATTCACACCTATGGTCTCTAAAAGTAAAAACAAACAAATTAACACACGCTATCAAATCTAGGAGTCAAACCACACACAAATAGTAACTTTCTGTACTGAAAACACTAGTTGGTGATGAAATCCAACGTCGCAGAATTCAATATAGAAATGGCAGTTGGAACAGTTACCCCGACAACCTGCTTAATGAATAGACTGGCACAAGTTTCTCCACTTAACCGTCTCGAGTGAAGAGAACCCCCCAGAAAATCCAAGTGAGTCTAGCCGACGTCTGCTCCAGGTACAGTGGGATCTTCCCGCCACCGTCACCTTAGGAAGAATCCTATAGAATATGGTCACTATGGTTACCAATGGAAACAAATACACCTAGGGGAACAGTCTATGATCCGATAGGCACGCAAGGGCAGAGTAGCAAGCGCAATCCCCTTGAAGGCTCCTTGACATAATCCAAGGTTTACCAACAAGTGACCCCAGGCTCCTCGACAATGGTTCATCCAAGGTTTATCGTTTGTAATACGTGAATATATGGCGTCATTCCCAATGAGGAAGGATTGATTCCCACATTGGTTCAGACACGATCTCGTGCTTCTCCTTTAAGAGGAGCTTTCCCAGAGCATAGATGTAACAATTGGATTTTCTCCCTACCACAAGATCAACTACTTGTTTGTTTTACTGTCTTGGAGAGTTAACTAAAACCTATTCCAAGACACTAGCCTAAACTAGATTGGTGGAAAGAGTCCTAAAAATGCAAAAAATACTAGATAAATTTTAATTAAGCATTGTGTTATTTAGGCTGTTATTACTCAAAAGGGTAAATGGATATGAAACCAATGGTGTTATGACCCGACCCAAAACTAAATGCAATCGAATATGATAATGTAATCTTTTCAATTCGATGAATCCTAACTAAAGTAAGGAGAGAGTTTCCATTCACTTCCAACAATGCAAAAAATTGATTACTAAGAGAAAATATAACAAATTCTCTAATGCACTAGTTTCATCAAGAAAAACTAATGCAAATCAATTCCAAAATATTCTTTTTATTTTTATTTTTGTGAGTTAAAAACAAACATAAAAATATGGAAATTCAAATCAAAGATAGCTGATCTAAATCTAAAATTGATTTTTCAGAATGTAAACTATGCTATTTTAATCTATGCACACTTCACTTGAAAAGTATGCAAATGTAATCTATGCACATTTTTCATTCATATTCTGAAAACGAGAATTCTAATTATGCAAATGTGATCTATGCAAGAGAATTCTCAAACACAAGATGATTCTAATGTACTCTAAGAACCAATCAAGTGCAAGTCAAGAAAATCGAGTGAGAGTTCCAAAGATCAAAAAATAAAAACACTCAAAGGCGATTAACACTCATACACAATTTAGCCCCCCCCGGCGAAGGGAAATTTTTTTGCAAAAACAAAAGCAAAAAGATGCAAAAAATGTGAAAAGACTGAGACAAACCTCCAAGTAATGACCAAAGGAAATCAAATTAAGAATTTCTCAAAAAAGAGACTCAAAACACCCAATTGATAAAAGCTTAAACAGGAATGCCAATGGAATCAACCTAAGAAAAGTTCCTGACAAGTCACGTGAAGATTTGGGCAGAGACTAAAAACACATAAACAAATCCTAAGCTGACTGAAAGAGAAAATCTTAATTTTTTCAAAATTTTGACAGGGTCCGCAGGCTCCCAGTTTACCCAGGGGCGGTATCGCTCTGTGTGTAAAGCAAAAGTGCGGGTATGTACGCACTGTGCTTCAAGAAGAGGGTGCGGTCCTCTCCCAAAAGTATGGTAAACAAAAAATAATCCAAGATCTACTAAATCTACCCAATTCCACACACATCAAGCCAAAAACAGAAACAAAAACACAGTTTCTCAAGTCAAAGTAAAAGCAAAGGAAAACAATCAAGTCCCCAGCGGAGTCGCCATTTTGTCACACGGAATGAGTCGATCTTGCGGACAAGATAGACCTTCCTAGAATCTAATGAAGACCTAATGACAAACAAACCAACCAGACACTATCTTTCTCTAAATGTGCTCTATAAATAATGGCAAACAAATGTGTTTAAGGCCTACCTCATGTCCAACGCATGTTTGGAGATGCCTTCGCTCCTTTGATCCAAGTAAGTTCCTTTTGTCACAAACCTGCAAACACAAACAAGGCAAATGATTAAATAGCACCTGAATAACCAGTATTATAAAACATATTTAACATGAAAGTCAAGGAGTCCATGAAACAAATAACATAAGATACTTGTTGAGAAAAATGAGTTTGATTGTATTAATTCAAAAGGAGAAAAACTTTACAACCTTTTCCTTGACGTTGTACAAGCTCCTCCCAGGGTCCGACAAGAAGTTTCCTCTAATTTGACAAGCTTCACTCACTTCTCAATGAAGCCAAAATGGTATGTGATCTCTCCTCTTAAGCTCAAATAGGAAGTCTTGATTTCACTAGCATTTACCCTCAAAAGTTCAGCTTCTAACCTCTCTAGCCACTAACCCAATGCCTCAATTTATAGTGCAATGGTGATCAGTTACCAGGTCCTCCTTCAAAGGGATAGAATCATCCTTCAAAGGGATAGCTCCTCTCAACAAGGGATTAGTTCCTCCTCTTATGGGATGCATGAACCACTTGGAGCGAACAATCCACGTAACAAATCCTTCTAGAAAACTCTAGAATTAATCCAAGATGAGTTTTTTAAGATAAAAATTGTGCCTTTTGACTTTCACAGGGATACGCACCCTCCCCTTTACATACAGAGCGTATAAGTACGTTGACATCCTGAACAAAAGGTGTGGGCCCGCAGGAAAAAGTGAGAGAAAGTGAGGAACCAGAGTTACATTGCTTTTTTGATGTCTTTCTCTCATTTCTAAAGCTTGTTTTGAAGAGCTGAGGTTTGAGACTTGCTTAGGAAGCTGGTATAGGTGGTGATAGACCCATACCGACTGCAAATAATCAAGGTGATGATATTTTTGTGTAACAACATAACTTGACCTTTTCATCTTTAAAGAGTCAAGAAAAGGACAAAAAGATGACTCTAGTCGCCTTCGAATGTTTAATGAGGCCGAAGTGACAAATGCTCAAATGAGCCTTTTCTTTTAGGGAGTCTGAAAAGGATCAAAAGTGACTACTTTTGAGAACTAGGAAAAAGGTTTACCAGACAATCCGTAAAATTACATATACACCTTGGCAGTCGTATGAAAACCAAGGATTTCTTGTACAGCAGTCAATCTTCCCGAATGTTGTGTTCGATGTGTTACGAGTCGTAAGGCGGTAGACACAACTTCCTATGGATAAAGGATGATAACCTAGTGGGGTCTCCTCATATACTCGACGGTAAGTGGGAGCACAATTCCATACTAGACCACTATTGAATCACAGAAGGAGGAATCACCTAACCTTGAGTGGAAACAAAAGTGACTAGGTTTAACGACACCAGAGCACATCTCTAGCCTAGACCTCTAAACAATGAGCGTTATGTTCCAATGCGTTGTTAGATTCATTCATTTCATTTTAAAGTTGATCTTGGATTATGTTTCAGTTTTCAGGCCTTACCATATGTAATGTCTCAAAATTTCCTAAATGCAAACTATATGCCGCAATATATCATTTCATTCGATGAATGCTAGCTATGAGAGAGTCGAGAGCTTTCACACAGACAAAATGATCATAAAACAACCAACAATATCTCTAATGCAGCTAATGGAAATTAAAAAAAAATTCTTCAAAGTCACTAATCACTAATAACAACGAAAAGCTCTAATTCACATTAACTAATGAAAAGCAAAAGATATTGTTTTTTTTTTTTTTTAAGTTGATGGCAAGATGCACTAAACAAACTTTGAGAAACGATAATAAAAGAGTAAAAACAAGCAAATTTCACTCAATGCAAGCACAATCAGAGCCCTAAATGACAAAGCAGTCCTTCAAAACCGAGAGAAGTCCCAAAGACACAAATGAGCCGTGTAATCTAGGCCCAAAGCGAAACGAAGCGGAGTTCAAGTGAAAAAGAGGTAGGTCACTCAAACAATGCAATGAAATGATTAACAACCACTAAATGAGTGCAAGGGAGCAATCAGAAAGTCGACTGGACCAATAGAAGAACAAAAACTCCTAAGGAAGGCTCGACACACAAAGCCACTAGATGCTCTAGGGTAAAAACATGAAATCGATAGAAAATGGCAAACAACCAAAGGGTAAAGGTTAAAACCAATCAAACAGGACTCCAACACACTGAAGCAGTCGAGAAAATGTATCCAAAAACAAAAACCAAGCTCAGAAGGCTTAAAACCAAGCAAACTTTAAAATTTCCCAGGCCTGGCGTGACTGTCAGGCTGCAACTAGTGCCTTTTAGGGATTGGCGCGGGTTGTATATTAAAAACTAGCGCCAATTGGCGCGACTGTTACACTAAAAAAGCGCGTCAGTCAAGTTTTCTATGAAAAAAATAAAAAAGAAGCAATCCAAGACCAGGCCAACCATAACCAGGTAAACCAAGAAGCAAGAAACAACCAAAAAGGCAAGACAAGCTCCCCAGCGGAGTCACCAAATTATTGAGGAGGTAAATCCCCTCTGCGGACAGAGGCGATCCCTACTAGCCCAGACCGGGTCTAACAACAATCATCAAATGCTATATCGCAAGTTCCTAATTGCAAATTAACAGACCAGTGATGAAGGCCTACCTGGATTCCAACGCTAGTGCTTGTAGAAGAGGTGGTGCTCCCGTTCCTTTGCTCCGGCAGATCAAAATCCCCACGATCTCCATGAATGGACACTTGCACATACAAGAAACGACACAAACACAAGCATAAAATCCAGCATATGCAACTATATATCAGTCAGAAAGGATATAACTCATCATCATCACAAATAACAATAAGAGTGGGACCATAACAAATAGTCGTTCATTAATAATTCATCAAAGAAGAATACAACCAAAGTTCTGACACTAGATTCTCCTTTGGCTGGGTAGTCAGCAGCACATGTCTCACAAAGCTTGTTGGGAGTAAGGACAAGCCTCTCTCTTTGGTTCTTGGACAAGAATCTCCTTACTTGGATTTGGCCTTATGGGAATTAAGAAGGCTCTTGCAGCATGAAGCTCTTGGAAACTTGACAATTCTGAATCTCTGGAACTAGCTTGCCAAGGAAAATCGACAAGCTTTTATAGATGGAGGAAGGGGAGTTGGGATCATCCACAATAATCATGGGATTGGCCATATCATCAAGGAAGCTTCCATGAGAGGTGGCAAACCACTTCCTCTCTATGGGAATCCGTAGCCAAACCACCCAACTCAAGATAGATGCAGTCTAGGAATTTTTAAGACGGGACTTCCGACGTTTGTCTGTTAAAAAACACCATTGATTATGGTTGGCGCAAGTGCGACTCTATGACGGAGCACCAACTGGCACGCCCTCTTTGGAGGATTTTCCCCCTCGGCTCGAGGGCTGTACTATGGAACCGCGCCAATGGAAAAAGAGCTATTTTTAGGGTTTTTTAGCAGGAGATGTCTTCAGGGAAAATGAAGCTCATGTTCAGGGGAATGTAATGCAAGTGTTTATAGGCCATGTCACTTCTCATAGGTCCCGGAATGAATCCTCCAAGACGCGGGAGAGGGGTAGCAGGGATGGTGACAAATTGTTGTGTAATAATAGGGCTCGATTCTGGTGTCATTTTTATTATAGTTGGTACTAGTGATGAGAACCCAATTCTTAACTCTGTTCATAGGGCCTAATGATTCATGTATGAAACAATGGACAAGTTTGATGACAAAGCTACGTGTTGGTGCTCCATTATAAGTATTTGATTTTGATTTATTTTACTGGTATGTTGAGAAGACCATCATGATCAAATATTATACCTATGCTAGGATTGATTTCTATTGAAATGTGGCAACAAGAATATTCCAATTTAATTTGTCCTTGAATTAAATTGTGAATTAAAATTGAATTTATTCTTAACAGCTACTTGGAAATAGAAAAGGTTATGAGATTCAGGATAACAATGGACGATGGCTCTGAGGCGCGAGGGTGAGTACGACTAACCCGTCGTGTCTGCAGTACAGTGATGCAGATGGCAGATCTGTGTAGCTACACATATTCTGCCTGTCTGGGGTCTCTATATTTCCTTAACCCTTCCATTAGCATCTCAAAAAGGGTTTATTTTTTTTACCATGTTGTTTTTACTATTCAGCTCTGCACCCTTCACCTAGGCTCGGGTCCCTTATGACCGCTCCTCCTATAGCTATCTTTGGCAGTTACTCATAGGCAACTAGTGTTTTCATGCCCTCAACAGCTATGGACCTTGATCGTGTAGATTAATCAGAGGACTTGCTGACGAAGGGCTCTATCTGGACAACCCCATACTCATCTAAGGTAGATCGTGCCCCGTTTATCTGTGACCTAAATGAGACCATCACCAACTTACCTCCATTTCTGGGGCCTTCAACCCAACCGGTTGTCCTGCCGGACAATCCCCCGACCTGGTCATCCCTCTCCTCCCCCCCGCCATCACCATCCACGTTAGGGTTTGTCTTCGGCTACCTAAACCCTAACCCTTCAAACATCTGCGCAGAACTTACCCACCTTCCTACTTCCTCTTTTCACAACCCCGTTTTTCCCTACTCGTCAACCCCAGTAGCCTTGGTACCACCTTCCTCACCTCCTTCACCCTTCCCTCCCTCTGGAAGCTTTAAAATCATAAATCCCTTATCGAAACCCTCCCATCTTCTACACCCTCTTCACCTGAGGACCCTCCTGTCTCTGGAAGTAACCCTGCTCAAAGGGACGACTCATCTGAGGAAGCAAGACCCGCAAGAAAGCTAGGTGCTTTAGATCCAAAGAAGACGGCATCATACGACGGCTTGAGGAAGACATCCAACTAGCAGATACCACGGACATTGCTGACAGGGTTTTGGTCAAAAGGATTCGTGGATGGAACTACTCTACGGCTCGTCTCAAAGCATGGGCATCAGAGGTCTGGGGGCATCACTTGGAAAACCTACCCACTATTCAGACTTTTGTGAGGGGCTTGTTCGCTTTCAGGTTTTCCACGCCCGATCACACGAATTTTGTCTTATCATATTATTGGCATTTTGAACATGCGCTTGTCCTATTGAAGCGATGGTCACCCCTTTGCAATCTAGAAATAGAGAAGATAGGTGTTGGCCTGATATGGATCAGATTACCAGGGCTTCCACCACATTTTTGGTTGGAAGACATTTTTCAGCGCATTGGAAACTCTCTCGGCATGTACATGGAGTTTGACAAGTCCTACCTCTCTATTGGGAAGAAGGCTTATGCCGAAATTCTGGTACATATGGACACAAGAGGGAGTCTGCAAGAGCATATCACCATTCAATGGCGGAATTACACCAGGAAGTCATTTCTGGACTATGAAGGATTTCCCTATAGATGTCGGTGATGCCATAAGGTTGGACATGTGTTCAAGGATTGTCCGCTGAATAAGAAAGTGGGGCAAAAGACTCACGAACATGGCATGAGTAGCATAGCTCCTGAGGATCCACCCCAACATGTAACGGAGGTCATAGAATAAACAATGCAGGCACCTGTGGCAGAAGGAAGGGAGCTAAATAATGGCACTAAGAAGAAGCGGGGTAAAGCTCCACTTCGGCCACCCTCTCCTCCACTGATGAGATCTCGGGCAACTTCAGGGGACGCTTTCATCGCGTGTATGGAAAACCATCCTCTCTCTTTTTCTTTCTATGCATCAGATATTCATTTACCATCACTTTCTCAATCACTTGATAGGTTTTTTCGTCCCTCGGAAGCTCCCCTTTGTTCCTCCCCCACACCTACGACTCTTCCTCACCCCCTCTTGAACCCCTTTGGTAGTTCCCCGTCAATTAGGCTTGCTCCATTGCACCTCCTCCCCCCATTTACACCACTCCCATGCCCTCTATCCCTGAGGCCCCCCTGCTCCAGCCCCTGACTCAATCCAACTATCTCAATCATCGATACCCTACCCACTCAAAGTTCCGTTCACAAGGCCTCGACATGGTAGGGTTTGTTGTTGACACCTTCCACTCCTTACCAAAGCCCTCTCGAGATCGTCCCTCCTCTCTAAACGAGCCAAAAACTAGGCAAGGGAGGAGATCGCCTCAGGGGAACAAAGCATACTAGACTAGGTTCTTAGAGCAGAGCAAACCCTAATCCTCCCCCCCATGAAGTTGCTCTCTTTTAACTGTTGTTGGATGGCTAGTCCCGGGAAAAAACTATCCTTGAGACACTTGATCTCATCGAAAGTTGTCGATATCATTTTTTTACAAGAAACCCTAGGACCAACCTGCTCTATCTCTCCTCTCCTTGAATCTTGGCTCCTAGGTTGGTCCTTTCACTTGGTTGATGCAACTGGCCGATCTGGAGGGGTAGCCCGGGGTGTCTGTACCTGCTCCATAAAATTGATTAGTGTCTAGGGAGGCATTGGATATATGGGAGCTGACATTTTCTCATCTTCCCTAGAAGCCAGTTTCAAAATCATCAATCTATATGGCCCCTGTTGAGACAGAGCCGAATACTAGCGGAAGCTGCTAAATTTATCTATCATGCAACAAGAAAACATCATCCTGGGAGGGGACCTAAACTTCTCCATAGGTTATGCTGAATCATGGGGTCATCAAGCTCAAGTGGACACCGTGTCAGTATTTTTTGAGAATCTATTAGAGGAGCACAACTTGATTGATATCCCCTCTGCTAAAATTCAACCCACCTAGAAGAACAATCAAATAGGTGAGGCCAACTTGGCTAGGAGGCTTGATAGATTCCTCATCAAAGAATCTCTGGCCAGTAGTGGATCACACATCAGACAATGGGTTGGCACAGGTGGCTTATCAGACCATAGACCCATCCACCTAGAAATACAAGACGCCAGCCAAAAACACAAGGCACCTTTTAAATTCAACTCCACATGGCTAAAGGATGCAGACTATATGAGGATGTTGGGTGATTTCTGGAAGTCCCATCCAGTTGGCACCGAGGGAAACATAGCAAAGGGGTTTTCACACAACATGAAGGAATTGAAATCCCTCTCAAAAGAATGGGCTCAAAGGAAACAAGAAAAGGACGAGCAAGTCCTAAGAGCAGCAAAGGAGGCAATCCTTACTTTGGAAGAGGGCATTGGAGGAATCATTGACTCTCAGGAACAAAAAGATAAAATGTCCTCTCTCCTACAAAGAAGGACTCAAATCCTAAAGGACAAAGAGGAGAGCTGAAGACTTTAAAGCCGTGCTATATGGATCAAGGAGGGGGACAACAACACAAAATTTTACCATAAATATGCAAAATTCTCATTTCAAAGACCCCCCGTAGCTACTCTAGCCAAAGTAATGCGTACAGCACAGTCCTTCCCCAGTTTTGTGGATGAAGAGGCTACACAGGAACTTACTAAATAAGTATCACTAGATGAGCTCGAAGCTACTCTTAAGTGGCTTAAGAAGGATAATAGCTCGGGACCAAATGGTTGGACAGTAGAGTTCTACATTGCCTTCTATGACATATTACGGTTGGATCTCCTAAGACTCATAGAAGAATGCCGCAGAAAGGGAAGGATGTGGGAAGGTCTCAAATCCATTTTCATTGCTCTCATTCCTAAAGTTTATAAGCCCTCAACCCATGATGACTTTAGACCTATCTCACTTTGCAACTGCATCTATAAAATCATCACAAAAATCATTGCGAACTGTTGAAAAGTGTGCAACAAGAAATGCTAAATTTAGAATGTGTTAAGAATAGACCTGCTAAAAATAGCAGTTTGGCCAGTGAGGTCATTGACCACATTGGGTGAGAGGTGAAACTGATAAAAATAGAAAGTTCTAAAAATAGCATTTCTGGGTCCCTTCCTATTTATAGCAGTCCCTAGTCTATCTATAAGAGGTAAAATTAATTTTCGTCTTAACATCAGTTTGAAATATTAATTAATTAATTCAGTTGAGTTAATTAATTAAGGAAATTCGAATTTGAAGTCTTTGTGAGCATGCACATGAGTTTCCTCCACTGGTTGATGGAATAAGCATGAGTTCTATAATGAGAGAATCAGTTGACTTAGTTCTTACTAATCAAGTCCAGTTAGATTATTTTAACAAGTTGTTAAAATAATAAAATATAGTTTGTTAATGCTTTCATGCATGTGACAAGTATTATTTTAGATAACAGAGGATTCACTCATGGATAACTATTGCATGTCAATTGTGTCAGAGACCCAGTTGAGATCAGATGTGGGACAGTGTACTATCAGATGCTTAACTATTTCTAGTAAGTAGTTTTTGCATGGTTTAGGAACTAGTGTTCTCAAGGAATACGTAGTTGGACCATTGGTTGTTTTTGGTATGTTGGAATTGATAGCATATGCTTTTGCTATTATTTCCCAATCAAACTACGTAAGGACCATAGGGAAATCCTATATAAACAGGGCTTGGATGGTTCATGAGACATATCTTCATATCTTCATAGTTCATTGAGAACTAAATAACTTGAGAGCTAATTCTTTTTGTATTGTGAAGTGGATTTCCACTTGATTGATAATACATGGTGGGGGTTTTATGTTGGTGCTTTCCCCTAGATATATCTTGTGTTATGTGTGATTATTTATCTTGATCAGTTATGCATGTTTCTACTTGATGTTGCTCATGAATTCAATTATGCTTCCGCTTAATGTTTTGTAGAAGTAGAACAAGTATTATGCTTTAGGACATTGCATATATCGGTTTGTTCTACAGGTGAAATTTCTACATGGTATCAGTGCTATCTGATTTGTAGAAAAATTCTACATGGTATCAAAGCACAAGTGATCAAGCAAGAATAGTATATTAGCAAGAGAAATTCGAAGTTTATTATTCGAGATATAGATCTCAAGTTCTTATCACATCTATTTCATCGATGGCGTTCTATGGTTTAAGGCTTGAGTATGCCCTTGATGGAAGCTCAAACTATATAGCTTGGAAGGATCGCATGGAGGCAGTTTTGGAAGATAATGGCCTTAAGGATTTCCTTGATCAAGAAATTCCTAAGCCTACTGACAAGACTGAGTAGGTGGAATGGAGGAAGTGTGTGGCTAGAGCTAGGAGAATTCTCTTGGAGGGAGTGCGAGATCACATTGTCTTGAGCCTCCATGGGAAGGAGTCTCCATTTGCAATGTGGAAAACATTGAAAGACTTATATCACAACAAAAATGATCAAAGGAAGTTGGCACTGAAGGACAAGCTTCGAAAGATCAAGTGTAAGAAGGGTGACTCTATTTCTACATTCTTGAACAATCTCACCACCTGCAAAGATGAGCTTGCAAGCGTAGGAGTCACTACAACTAATGAGGATATGGTGATCTAGCACTCGTTGGCCTTCGTAAGAGCTAGCATAGCTACCAGGACTCAGTGAATGTAAGGGAAAAACTGCTAGATTGGGAACGACTATGGTCGGATTTGATGTAGGGGGGGATCAAACGGAGCACCAGGGATGGAGCTTCTTCATCAAAACATGATGATGAAGAGAACTTGGCTTTAGCTTCTAAAGCTAAGAGAGGGAAAGGGAAGGCATCCCATTCCAAGTCTTCTCAAGGAGGGAAGAATTTTGATAAGTCGAAGGTGAGATGCTTTCATTGTCATGAGTTGGGTCATTATGCTAATAATTGCCCAAAGAGGAAATCCAATAAGAAAGGTTCCTCCAAGGAATCTGATGGTGATGCACTAGATTCACAATTTGAGATAGATTTCTTGCTTATTGCATGCATGGTTTCATCTAGCATGGGATGTGTTTGGTATTTGGATAGTGGAGCTTCTTTCCACATGTCAGGTGACAAGAATCTTTTCAGCACTTTGGAGGAGAAGGATCTCCAGATACAGATCAAGATGGGCGATGACGGAAAGTACTGTGTCTTAGGTAGAGGTACAATTATCTTTTAGTGGGAGCATGGTTCTCCCCTCACTCTTTCTAATGTTATGTATGTACCAGGGCTGAAAAAGAATCTTGTGTCTATTGATATGCTTAAGGATAAAGGCTATGATGTAGTCTTTAGTTTGGAAAAGGGTTTTCCTAAGGCATATCGGCACTAGACAGACCAAACAAATTGGGATTCGAATTAAGAATCTCTAAAAGTTACAGGTAGAAGAGTGTGTTTCTCTCAATTCGAAGGTAGAAGTGGTACATGGCCAAGATATTGGTGATTTATGGCATAGGAGACTGGGCCACTTGCATCATGGGGCCTTGAAGATCATGCAGCAAATTTCTACCGAATTACCCAAGTGCAAACTAGAGCAGACAAGCACATGAAAAGGTTGTACTTTGGGTAAGTATGCAAAGGCTTCCTTTCATGATCAGGATGGTAGAGCAAGAGCAGTTCTGGATTTATTTCATTCAAATGTATGTGGGCCCTTCTCTATAGCCTCCAATGTGAAGCAAAGGTACTTTGTTATTTTTATAGATGATTTTTCTCAGAGATGTTGGATCTACTTCATGCAAAGGAAGGATCAAACCTTCTTGAAGTTTTGTGAGTTCAAAGCTTTGGCAAAGAAAGAATCAGGGAGGAAGATAAAGGCCTTGCGGAGTGATAACGGTGGAGAGTATGTTTCCCAGCAGTTTAAAGACTTTTGTGCTTCAAAAGGAATTAAACGGGAACTCACGGCACCTCATAACCCACAACAGAATGGGGTGGCCGAAAGGAAGAACAAATCTATTATGGGAGCAGCTCGAGTGATGTTGCATGACCAAATCCTACCACTTCATCTATGGGCTGAGGCATGCAATACAGTAGTGTATCTTTAGAACAGAAGTCCTCATCGTATTTTGGGGATGAAGACACCTATAGAGGATTTTTCAGGGAAGCGGCCAGATGTAAGTCACTTCCATATCTTTGGATCACCAGTTTACTGTCATGTGACCAAAGATGCTCGAAAGAAGCTAGACCCAACAACTAAGTTGGGAATACTTGTGGGGTATACAAATACACCTCACAACTATCAGGTATTTCTACCTGCCAGTCAGAGGACAGTAGTGCGCAGGGATCTGAAGTTTGATGAGCAGCGAGCCATGTGAGAGTCACTGGAGAGGGAGCTCAACTTGCATGGTGATGATGAGGAACTATTAGTTCCTAAGGAGGAGGAGCCTCCTAATGATGCAGAGCAACTGCATGTAGAGATTCTAGTGGTGGAGATCACCACTACTAGAGAATCTTCCAGAGAGGGGCGGAAACACTCTCAGGAAGCTAATAGATTGATGCAGGATGCGAGAGAGAATGTGGGGCAGCCATCCTCTCATCATAGACATAGGAGATCTCCCGATATATACATTGGCTACATGGCCCTGGTTGGGGAGTGTGTAGTGACCGAGCCTTCTTCTTTTGAGGAGGAAGTGAAGCAGCCAGTTTGGATGGATGTGATGGTAGAGGAGTATGATTCTATCATGAGGAACAGTGTATGGGATGTTGTTCCTAGACCGTGGGACAAGTCAGTGGTTACTTCCCGATGGCTTTACAAGGTAAAGAAGGCAGCTGATGACAGTATTGAGAAACATAAGGCAAGATTTGTTACCCGTGGTTTCTCACAAGTTGAGGGGATTGACTATGATGAGACCTTTGCTCCTGTTGCAAGGTACTCATTGATCAGATCGATTCTAGCACTATCAGCATAGATGGATTGGAAGATGCATCAGATGGATGTAAAGACAACTTTCCTCAATGGGGAGATTAAGGAAGAGGTATACATTGAGTAGCCTGAAGGATTTGAGACCTTCGATCATGAGTCATATGTGTGTTGGCTCAAGTGAGCATTGTATGGGCTGAAGCAAGCACCCCATGCTTGGTATACCAGGATCGACAACTATTTCACTGGGTTGGGATTCACCAAGAGTGAAGTGGATGTGAACCTCTACCACATCATTGTAGATGGTAAGCTATTGATTATTGTACTTTACGTGATGATCTGATTTTAACAGGTGATGATGAGTTGATCAAGTCTTGCAAGAAGGATCTTGCAAGAGAGTTTGAGATGAAGGACATGGGCCTCATGCACTACTTTCTAAGCATGGAGGTGTGGCAGAGAGATGGGGAAGTATTTTTTTCTCAAGGCAAGTATGCCAATGAGATACTGAGGCGCTTCCACATGGATATGTGCAAGCCCATGGAGACTCCTCTAGCAGGTAATTGGAGGAAGGAGGATGCTGCTTCAGGTGAGGTAGTAGCTGCTACAGTTTATCAGCATCTTGTGCGTTCACTCATGTATCTAGTGAACACATGACCAGATTTATGCTTTGCAGTGAACCAACTGAGTCAAGCTATGATTCAACCAACCAAGTTATTTTGGAAGGCGGAAAAGCATGTGTTGAGATATCTCAGAGGCACTACACAGTATGGATTATGGTATAAGCGGATAGAGGGAGTGAAGCTCTAAGGCTTCACAGATGCAGATTGGGCAGGTAATCAATTAGACAGGAAGAGCACTTCTGGAGGGATCTTCAACCTTGGTTTGGTTGCAGTTTCTTGGTATAGCCAGAAACAGAGATCAGTTGCACTTAGCTCAGCGGAGCCAGAGTACATGACAGCAAGTCAAGCTGCATGTGAGGCCATCTGGATGCAAAATATCTTAGTGGGATTGTTTGGTCAGATGATGGATCCAACGGTGATATATTGTGATAATCAGAATTGCATTAAACTCTCTGAGAATCCAGTGTTTCATGACAGATCCAAGCATATAGATATTCGCTATTATCATCTATGGGATTGTGTGGTCCAGAGGATCATGATGTTGCAGTATATTTCAATCAAGGAACAGGATGTAGATATTTTGACAAAGGCATTGTCAAAGGGCAAGTTTGAGTTCCATAGGGACAAGATCGGGGTTGTTGATAATCCCTTTCTTGTTGAGAGGGAGTGTTGAAAAGTATGCAACAAGAAATGCTAAATTTAGAATGTGATAAAAATTGCAGTGTGGCCATTGAGGTCATTGACCACATTGGGTGAGAGGTGAAACTACTAAAAATAGAAAGTTCTAAAAATAGCATTTATGGGTTCCTTCCTATTTATAGTAGTCCCTAGTCTATCTGTAGGAAGTAAAATTAATTTTGGTCTTAACAACAATTTGAAATATTAATTAATTAATTCAATTGAGTTAATTAATTAAGGAAATTCAAATTTGAAGTCTTTGTGAGCACGCACATGAGTTTCCTCCACTCATTGAGGGAATAAGCATGAGCTCTATAATGAGAGAATCAGTTGACTTAGTTCTTACTAGTCAAGTCCAATTAGTTTATTTTAACAAGTTGTTAAAATAATAAAATATAGTTTGTTAATGCTTGCATGCATGTGACAACTATTATTTTAGATAACTGAGGATTCACTCATGGATAACTGTTGCATGTCATTTCTGTTAGAGACCCAGTTGAGATTCAGATGTGGCAAATGTTACTATCAGATGCTTAACTATTTCTAGTAAGTAGTTTTTGCATGGTTGAGGAACTAGTGTTCTCAAGGAATACGTAGTCGGACCATTGGTTGTTTTTAGTATGTTGGAATTAATAGCATATGCTTTTGCTATTATTTCCTAACAAAACTACGTAAGGACCATAGGGAAAGCCTATATAAATAGGGCTTGGGTGGTTCATGAGACATATCTTCATATCTTCATAGTTCATTGAGAACTGAATAGCTTGAGAGCTAATCCTTTTTGTATTATGAAGAGGATTTCCACTTGATTGATAATACATGGTTGGGGTTTTATGTCGGTGCTTTCCCTGGATATATCTGGTGTTATGTGTGATTATTTCTCTTGATCAATTATGCATCTTTCTACTTGATGTTGCTCATGAATTCGATTATGCTTTTGCTTAATGTTTTGTAGAAGTAGAACAAGTATTATGCTTTAGGAAATTGCATATATCAGTTTGTTCTACAGGTGAAAATTCTACACGAACCACCTCAAGCCTATCTTGTCGTTGCACATCTCCCCTGAGCAGTTTTCTTTCTTGCAGAACAGATAGATACATGAGGCTGTCAGCACTGCACAAGAGCTCCTCCACTATGTCCAAACTAGAAAACTTAAAGGAATGATCTTGAAAATCGACCTCTCCAAAGCTATTGACAGAGTTAACTGGCTTTATATCCAAATCATGTTAACCCGCCTAGGCTTTCCCTACCCCTTCATTAAATGGGTCATGAGTTGCATCACCAATGTATCTTATAGTGTGCTAGTAAATGGTTCGGCTTCCCCATTTTTTCACGCAGAGTAAGGGTTGAGGCAGGGCTGCCTTCTCTCCCCCCTTCTCTTCCTTCTCGTAATGGAAGGCCTCAGTATATTACTCCGAGAAGAGCACAGACAAGGATGAGTCAGGGGAATCAAAATCACCAATGCATGCACACTGACCCACTTTTTGTTTGTTGACGACGTGCTTGTTTTCCTTAATGGAGGTATAGGTAATCTCACATCCTTCCATCATGCCCTGGGGACTTTTCTAATAGCCACGGGAATGCTACTAAATGAGGCAAAATCCACTATCGCTACCACAGGATGATCCCATTTGGAATTTTAATTTGCACTCAGACAATTCGCCTTCATTACGCTGCCACTCGAATAAGGATTGAAGTATCTAGGCTACAGGTTAAAACCCCTCGAATACAAAATTGTAGACTGGCTATGGCTTATAACTGGGGTAGAAAAGCGACTAAACATCTGGTATCACAAATACCTATCCAGAGCAGGGAGACTGGTTTTAATTAAGGTAGTCCTGGAAGCAACACCAGTATATTAGAAGTCATTGGCATGGATACCTTGAGGCATTCTGGCCCTTCTGCAAAACATCTACTGTCGTTTCCTATGGAAAGGAAAGTAGCGTGGGAGGACTTTTGCATGGACAAACTGGGAATCTCTTGCTCTACCAAAGCGATGGGGAGGATGGGGGATCAAGAGGCCGGACATTTTATTTAAGCCTTGGCAGCTAAGTTAGGATGGTAGCTACTCAACAATCACAGCTTATGGACGAGGGTGAACGTCTCCAAGTACATATCACCCTTCAACATCATTTGATTGGATAAGACTGAGCCATAGTAACATAGCTAATATATCCATCATTTGGAAGGCAGTACTAAACACCAAGGAGCTCATATGAAATGGATTGACATGGAGAATCTAGTCTAGGGCATAGATGCGTTTAGGTGTGGACCCTTGGCTTGGATGTGGCAATGCCAAGAGATTAACCGAGGAGCTGAGAGCTTTTCTAATCGAGCAAGGCATTACGCACATTTGTCATATAGCTAACAATGCTCAATCTACTCTTTTCAACAGGCCTGGAAAACATGAATCTGTCTTTACATACTGCTATGGTGGCAACAGGAATGGCGAGACTACACAAAACCTTTAATTGAAGCTCACATCAGAATCATAGAGGGGGATGATGAACTTATTTGGGCATTCACCAAACATGGTGTATACACCACCAAAATAGGATATCAGGTGCTGATGGAACCTTACAAGCCTCCCACTATTGAGCCATGGTGGAATCTTATGTGGAAATTGAAGGCGCCCCCCAGAACGAAGCTTCTCATGTGGTCCATACAACGTAATAAGGTCTCAACCGGTGCTAATCTGATGAAAAGATCTTTCTTCGGCCCTTTTTGGTGTCACCTCTGCAAGAATAGTTGTGAAGACATGTATCATCTCTTCCTAAGCTACCCCTATACACAAGATCTTTGGAACATTATACTTACTTCGCTCCCTATCACACTCCGATGGTAGGGAAATAACACTGCAAAAGCTTGGAAACAATGATGGACAGAAGCTTTTGAAAAAGAAAGGAACATCCCTCTCCTCACATGTTGGGCTATCTAGATAGCTAGAAATCGAATCATTTTTCAGCAAAAGATCCCATATTGGCCCTCCATTTTGACCAGAATCTTAGCTTATTACCACTCCATTCCCCATGAAGGCTCTCAGCTACCCCAAAGAAGCATATGTCCAGAATCCATCAACACTACCCAGCCATGAGCTTATTTTGATGGCTCGGCTCAGGAGACTGGATGTCGAGGGGGTTCTATACTACACTTATCTGAATCTCACTCTTTCAAAATTCAAATGGGACTGGGCAAAGGGACAAATAACTTTACTAAGATTTTAACAACTAAAAACCTCATACACTTTGCATTGAACAAACAATGTTTAAATTTACAACTTTTTGGTGAATGTAAAATAGTCTGCAACTGGTTAAACAAAAAATCTCAATGCAATGCATTTTCACTAAGACATATTTTGGACGAAGCTCTTATACTCATCACAAATTTTGACTCCTTTTCCTGTCAACACATTTATAGGGAGTGCAACACCATTTCCAACCATATATCCAGGGAAGTTGCGCTCAAGGATGATCCTACTTGGTTAATACAAGAGGATCGAGAGGGCATCACATATCAGTACTAACATAGGCCGTTCATAGATCCTAGTTTCTGAGACAGACACAATTTTGATCAGTTAAATGATCATATGTAAATAATTATATAGCTTCTTGATTTTATCAGAACTAGTCTCTCTGTGAAGAGAACATCAGCATATAAATGCTTGTTTTTGAATATTTCCTGCACTAGATGAAGTATTCCAGCATTAGTTTCGTTTTTGTCAGACATGGCCTCACCATATGTATATGCTCTACATCTACAAAATGTAATTTCTTATTAATAAAGGAAATTATGACTTTTTCCATCAGAAAAAAAGCTACTTGGAAATAATTAATTAATACGATTTGAATTAATTAGTTGGAGAAATTCAAGTTAGAAGTCTTTTTGAAGTCATGCAAGAGTTATCCCTTAAATTAAGGAGATAAGATTGAGTTATATTTGAGTTTTAATTATTTAACTCAGCTCACTAAGTTAAGTCCAATTAAATTAGTTCCAAACTGTTTGAGGAACTAATAGAGAGTTAATAGTCATTTGATGCATGCATGCACTCAACTAGTGTACTCCAGTTAACTGTAGATTCCCTCATCAGAAACTCATGCATGTCTATTCTAAGAAAGACCCAGTTGACATTAAATTCAAGGAAAATGTACTATCAGTTGCATGTGTTCTCTTATAAAAAAACTCATGCATGCAGACCAGGAATTATTCCTTGAGGATTGTGTAGTTCTGATAGTGTGTGAGATTAGAGTGTTCCACTTGGTTGAAGGTGAATCATCCCAGAGGAACAATGCAAGGAAATAAGAGCTTGGAGGGAAGAGAGGAAGGCTGAAGAGAAGCCAAGATTACCTGTGAACATATGTGAGGATTGTATTGAGAGCTGGCTAGTTGTGAGAGCTAAGGCTTTGTATAATTCTTATGCATTTCCACCTTGTATGCTAATACAGATAGTGGGGTTTTTAGCTGAGGCTTTCCCCAAAGTATTTTCATGTGTATTATGTGATCAATTCTTCTTCTTCTCGATATATTGTTCATCTCGATCTTTAAGCTTCCCTAAATTGATAGTAGAAGTAGGTTATAGTATTCTGCTTTGATTTATATTGCATTATCAGGTTAACCTACATTCAGATTTTCTACATGGTATCAGAGCTAGATTTGTAGAAATTTTCTACATCATATCGAAGCTGTGAACAGTATACTGAGAAGAGAATTCAAATTTTTAAGTTTAGGGTTGTAGGTGCAAATTGAATTCATATCATACTTCAAGGTTGGCCAATGGCGTTCTATGGCTTTAGACTAGAGTATACCTTGGAAGGTAGCTCAAATTACATAGCATGGAAATATAGAATGGAGATTGTATTAGAATACAATGGTTTGAAGGAATTCATTGATCAAGAAATCCCAAAGCCAGCTTCAACTAATGCACAAGAGTTGGCTGAGTGGAAGAAATGTGTGGCAAAGGTGAGATGGATCATCCTTGAGGGAGTTCAAGACCATATTTTATCAAGTCTCCATGGGAAGGATACTTCATTTTCAATGTGGAAGACATTGAAGGACCTCTACCAGAACAATAGCGACGAGAGGAAATTGTCACTCAAGGATAAGCTTCGAAGAATCAAGATGGAGAAGGGTGATACTATTTCCATATATCTGAACAAGCTCACTACCAGCAGAGATGAGCTTGGCAGTGTGGGAATAACTACTGCCAATGATGATATGGTGAGCCTTGCTCTCCTTGGCCTTCCAAAGAATTGGAATAGCTACCAGGATTCTGTGAATGGAAGGGAGAAATTACCAGATTAGGAACAACTGTGGTCAGATCTCATGTAGGAGGATATCAGGAGGAGCACAAGAGATGGTTCTTCATCCAAGGATGATGATGAAGAAAATTTGGCCTTAGCAAGTAAGGCAAGGAAAGGGAAGGGGAAGGCTTCCCATTCTAAATCGAATTCTTCTCATGGAGGGAAGAAGGGTGACATGTCGAAAGTGAGATACTTTAATTGTCACAAGATGGGACATTATGTGACTAATTTCCCATCAAAGAAGTCTAAGAAGGGATCCTCGGAAGGTGAGGCATTAGCCTCTCAGTTCAAAATGGAATTTACCCTCATCGCATGCATGGTGTCATCGATGATGGGTTGTGTCTGTTATCTTGACAGTGGAGCCTCATTCCACATGACCGGTGATAAAATTTTATTCAGTTCCTTAGATGAGAAAGACCTCAAGATGTGCATAGAGATGGGTGACGACACAAGGTTTAGTGTTTCAGGAGTGGGCACGGTTGCTTTTCAAAGGGAGCATGGAGATCCTCTCACCTTGACAGATGTGAAGTATGTGCCTAGACTAAAGAAGAACTTGGTATCAGTCACAATGTTGGAGGACAAAGGCTATGATGTTGTCTTAAGTAAAGGAAAGGCATTCCTAAGACACATAGCCATGGGTCAAACTAAGAGGATAGGGATTCGGGTAAAGAATCTTTATAAACTAGAGGTAGATGATTGTGCAGCATTGAGTACGAAAGTAGAATTGCTACAAAGCCACGACATTAGCGAGTTGTGGCATAGGTGGTTGGGCCATTTGCATCATGGGGATTTCAAGATAATGCAACAGATATCTACAGGACTTCCCAAAGGTAGACTTGAGCAAGTTGACACATGCAAAGGTTGTACCTTGGGAAATTACACCAAGTCTTCCTTTTGTGGTCGAGACAATCAAGCAAAGGCTATCTTAGAGCAAGTTCATACTGATGTGTGTGGACCATTCTCGACGGAATCCACAACGAAGAAAAGGTATTATGTTATTTTCATTGATGACTATTCTCGTATATGTTGGATTTATTTCATGCAGAAGAAGGACCAACTTTCACAAAGTTTTGTGAGTTCAAAGCTTTAGTCAAGAAAGAGTTAGGGAAGAAGATCAAGGCCTTGAGATGTGACAACAGTGGAGAATATGTCTCTCAAGAGTTTAAATACTTCTGTGTAGTGGAAGGAATTAAACGAGAGTTGATGGCACCTCATCACCCACAACAAAATAGGGTGGCCGAGAGGAAGAACATAACTATTATAGGGGCAGCATGGGAAATGTTGCATGACCAAGGTCTACCACTTCACTTGTGGGCTAAGGCATGCAACACAGCGGTCTATTTGCAGAATAGAAGCCCACATCGCATACTTGGGATGAAGACACCAGAGGAATCTTTCTCCAGTAAGAGACCAAATGTGGGTCACTTTAGGATCTTTGGTTCATCAGTATATTTCCATGTGACAAAGGATGCACAGAAGAATCTTGTGTTGTGTGTGGAGCATGATTGTTCAGAGGTCTTTGTTTCAGCCAGATGTATACCCCAAGAAGTTTATACACCCCTCCATGCAAGGGGGTGTGGGGGGGACTTGTCCCCCCTGCAGAGGTACGATCCCCCCCAGCTGGGGGATCTAGAGGCCAGCAGTCCCCCGGTGGGGGCTCGGGGGCAGCGCCCCCGAAGTAAAATAGATGTAAATTGCCTTGTAAAAGTATAGTAATTTCTATTCAATCTAGGCCATTCATTAGGCGGATGATCTGATGGTAGAACTTATGTTTAGTTTAGGGTTTTTTGCCCTAGAAGGAAACCCCTCTCTTTGTATGAGGGCATTGTATTGAGTTTGTGTAATATATGTGTATTCTCCGAGTGAGAAGCAGAGAGGTGAGACTGTGAGAGAAAACAAAGGATATTACATTGAATCTGTTGTAGGTTGTGTCTCTTCATTATGCTGGATAATAGAAAGGAAGGACTGGCTATTTGCGGTGGACGTAGACCAAACTGGGTGAACCACATATATCTGTGTCTGTCTTGTTTAATGCGTTTTCTGTGTTTATATTTTTGCAATATTATATGTGTTCCATTGCTCCGTAATATATAATTTTATAACAACTGGTATCAGAGCCAATGGTCTATTTGGCAAATAAACTTGCAGGAAAGAAGGGTTCCTCATTCAAGTGGGAGAAATGGCAGAAAATGGTAAGTTTAGGGTCGAGAAATTTAATGGCCAAAACTTCTCGCTATGGAAGATGCAGATGGAAGATTATCTGTATCAGAAAGATATATAGCTACCATTGGGCGAAAAAGAAAAGATGCCGATGGGTATGACAGATGAAGAATGGAACCTTCTCGACAGAAAGGCACTCGGAACAATACCGTTGTGCCTTGCGGCATCGGTCGCCTTCAACATTTCGAAGGAAACAATGACAGAGGGTTTGATTAAGGCGTTGGAGAAACTATATGAAAAACCCTCGGCCTCAAACAAGGTATTTCTTATGAAACAGTTATTTAATATGAAGATGTTGGAAGGTGGATCTGTTGCAGACCATTTAAATGATTTTAATACTGTAAATTCAGTTATGTTCTATAGGGGTAAACTTTGATGATGAAGTTAGAGCTCTGTTATTCTTGTGCTCATTACCAGAAAGTTGGAATGGTTTAATAATGGCCATTAGTAACTCTGTTTTTGGATCTAGTACTTTAAAGTTTGATGATGTCGTCGGTGCTATCCTTAGCGAGGAAATGTGACGGAAAAGCTTCGGTGAGACATCAGGTAATGCTTTGAGTGCAGAGTCTAGGGGAAGAAAAATGGAAAGAGGAAATAGCTCAGGATATCGTAGTAAATCAAGGAAAGGAAAATCCAAGTCCAAATCGGGGATAGTGTGCTGGAAATGTGGAAAGAAAGGGCACCTAAAGAAATATTGTAGATCTTAGAAGGGAAAAGAAGGAGATGCACAACAAGAAAACAATCATGAAGAAAATTTGACAAGTGAGGTGTTACAAGATGCTTTGATTCTTTCTTTCAAAGATATTACTGATTCCTGAGTGGTAGATTCAGGGGCCTCATTCCATGCCACACCTGATAAGAAATACTTTCATGACTATGTTCAAGGAGATTTTGGACAAGTTCGTTTGGGTGATGATAAACCCTGCAAAATTGTTGGAATGGGTAAGGTTCTTGTAAAATAGCAGAATGGAAACTAATGGCTACTAAATGAGGTAATGGATGTTCCAGATCTAAAGAAAAATATGATTTCAACAGGGCAGTTAGGCGGTGAAGGTTGTGTGACAACTTTCACAGATAAAGTGCGAATGGTAACCAAAGGAGCCCTAGTAATAGCAAAAGGTTTGAAAAGGTTGGTACATTGTATTTATGAAATGGTATTTCTAACTCTGTTAATGCTCTTAACTTCCAAAGGAGCAGATGCAGACATTATATGGCATCATAGGCTCGGACACGATGAGTGAAAAGGGGATGAAGATCTTCAGCTCAAGGAATTGTTTGCTAGGTTGAAGGATGTTTAGAGAATTAATTTCGGTCAAGAATCACATAAAAAATAATTGTCGACGCGTTGTCGAACCAACCAGTGTGGTTCATGCGTCAGGTTTGAAGAATCTTGATTGGACTTCTGGGAGAATTACATTTATGAAAACAAAAAGAAAGTTGGAGATTTTTTTTTTTTTTTATTCTTAGAGTTGGGCAAGAAAAGAGGAGAGCGAAAAATTAGAGCTTGTGCATATAGATGTATGGGGACCTGCTCAAGTATCATCTCTCGGTGGCTCTCGTTATTATGTTACTTTTATTGATGATGCAACTATAAAAACTTGGATTTATTGTATTAATAATAAATCTGATGTATTTGATATTTTCAAGAAATGGAAAGCTTGGTTGAGATTGAGACAAGAAACAAATTGAAGTCTCATAGATTAGACAATGGAGGTGAATATTGCAGCAAAGAGTTTGATAGGTACTGTTTAGAGCATGGAATTCATAGAGAGAAGATATTTACAAGAACACCACAAGAAAATGGTGTGTCAGAAAGGATGAACAGAACAATCATGGAGCGTGCAAGGTGCATGAGATTGCATGCAAGATTGCCTTTACAGTTTTGGGCAGATGCTGTAGATATTGCTATTTATCTAATAAATATAGGGCCTTCAAGTTCCTTGGATGGTGGTGTTCCAGAGGAAGCATGGACAAGTAAAAAGGTAAATTACTCTTTTTTAAAGCATTTTGGTTGTGAGGCATTTGTCCATATTGATAAATAAAATAGAACAAAGCTTGAGGAAAAGTCAAAGAAATGTACCTTTATTGGATATGGTGTTAATGATTTTGGTTATCGCTTATATGATTACGAAAATTACAAAATCATTAGGAGCAGATATGTAATATTCAATGAAAATTTCTTGTGTAAGAATCAGGTGCAGGAAAAGAAATAGGAAAAAGAAAACAAGGAATACGCAATCCTTGATGAAATCACTGAAAAAGTAAAGATGCCTGAAAATAATAATAATCAACAACCACAACAACAGCAACCACCACAACAGCAACAGGAACCCCAAACACCTGAAAGTGGTGTTATAAGATTTATTAGGATAAGTAGACCCCCTGAACGATACTCTCCTTCATTATGTTATTTATTGTTGACTGTTTCTGGTGAACCTGAATGTTATGAAGAAGCAATGCAGGTTGAAAGCAGGAAGAAGTGGGAGGTAGCCATGGAAGAAGAGATGGACTCCTTAATGCATAACTAGACTTGGGACTTAGTCAGGTTGCCTGTAGGAAAAACTACATTGAAGAATAAATGGGTTTACAGGCTGAAGGAAGAAGATGGAGAAAAACAGAGGTACAAAGCTAGACTTGTGGTGAAGGGGTTTGCACAAAAGAAAGGTATTGATTTTGATGAAATATTTTCTCCTGTTGTTAAAATGATTTCAATCAGAACTATTTTAAGTCTAGTAGAAGTTGAAGATTTGCATCTTGAGCAGTTAGATGTAAAGACAACCTTTCTCCATGGGGATTTAGAGGAAGAGATATATATGTAGCAGCCACAAGGATATGAGGTGAAAGGGAAGGAGAAACTAGTGTGCAGGTTGAAGAAGAGCTTGTATGGCTTAAAACAGGCTCCAAGGTAGTGTTATCTTAAATTTGACAAGTTTATGTCTGAACAAGGTTATACTAGATGTCACTCTGATCATTGTGTTTATCTGAACAAGCAAAATGATGGCAGCTATATTATATTTTTATTGTATGTAGATGACATGCTTGTTGCAGGATCTAACATGCAGGAAATAAATGTGCTCAAAAGAAAATTGGCAAATTCATTTGCAATGAAGGATTTGGGAGCTGCAAAACAAATCCTTGGTATGAGAATAACTAGAGGCAGGAAAAATCGTAAATTAACATTGTCTCAGAATGAGTACATACAAAAGGTGTTGAAAAGATTTAATATGCACAATGCAAAACCAGTTAGTACACCTTTTGCTAGCCATTTCAAACTTAGTAAGGAAATGTGCCCAAAGACCCAAGAAGACATGGATTATATGTCTAAAGTTCCATATGCATCAGCAGTTGGAAGGTTAATGTATGCAATGGTTTGCACAAGGCCTGATATTGCACATGCAGTGGGAGTTGTAAGTAGGTACATGAACAATCCAGGAAAGGAACATTGGATGGCAGTGAAATGGATTCTCAGATATTTGAAAGGTACCACAGATCAAGCATTATGCTTTGGTGGTTCAAACATTTCTCTACATGGATATGTTGATGCAGATATGGTGGGTGGCAGAGATAACAGGAGAAGCACTACAGGATATGTATTCACTGTTGGTGGAACAGCTGCCAGTTGGGTTTCAAAAATCCAAAGTGTTGTTGCACCTTCAACAATAGAAGCAGAGTATGTTACTGCTACAGAGGCTAGTAAAGAAATGATCTGGTTACAAAGGTTTATGGGTGAATTGGGTAAGGAGCATGATAAGGGCTCGTTATACAGTGATAGCCAAAGTGCCATTCATCTTGCAAAGAAATCAGCATTTCATTCCAGGACTAAACACATACAGCTCAAGTACCATTTCATACGATCAGTGTTGGAAGGGAGAGTTGAAGCTAGAAAAGATACACACTAGCCAGAATCCTGCAAATATGCTAACAAAAGTTGTAACCAGGGAGAAACTGAGAATATGCTTAGTTTCAATTGGTCTTCAAGGATAATGACAAAGATGAGAAACAGCCAGGTTCAAAGAGGAGTCATTGTCTAGCAAATGAAGCAGTGGTGGAGTTGCTACAATCATTCCCCAAGTGGGAGATTGTTGTGTGTGGAGCATGATTGTTCAGAGGTCTTTGTTTCAGCCGGATGTATACCGCAAGAAGTTTGTACACCCCTCCACGCAGGGGGGTGCGGGGGGGACTTGTCCCCCTTGTAGGGATCCGAGGTCCAGCGATCCCCCGGTGGTGGCTCGGGGGCAGCGCCCTCGAAGCTAAAAACAGATGTAAAATTTCCTTTTAAAAGTATAGTAATTTCTAGTCAATCTAGCTCGTTCATTAGGTGGATGACCTAACAGTAGAACTTATGTTTAGTTTAGGGTTTTTTTCCCTAGAAGGAAACCCCTCTCTTTATATGAGGGCATTGTATTGAGTTTGTGTAATATATGTGTATTCTCCGAGCGAGAAGTAGAGAGGTGAGACTGTGTGATAAAATAAAGGATATTATAGCGAATCTGTTGTAGGTTGTGTCTCTTCATTTTGCTGAATAATAGAAAGGAAGGATTGGCTGTTCAGGGTGGATGTAGCCCAAACTGGGTGAACCACGTATATCTGTGTCTCTCTTGTTTTATGCGTTTTCTGTGTTTATATTTCTGCAATATTATATGTGTTCCATTGCTCCATAATATATAATTGAGTCAAGTTTACCTAACAGCTTGAGCCGAAAGTAGAGTTGGGGATACTTGTGGGGTACATTGATACACCTCACAACTATCGGGTGTACTTGCCTACCAGTCAGAGGATAGTGGTTCGCAGAGATCTCAAGTTTGATGAGCATAAATCCATGCAAGCTTCCCTTGAGAGGGAGCTCCAACTACAGGCTATGGAGGAACTGTTGGTTCCTAAGGAGGAGGAGACTCAAACTAATGTGGAGTAGGTGCATGCATAGGTTCTAGGAGTGGAGACATCCACTCATGCAGAGTCTTCCAATGATGGACGGAAACACACAAGAGAAGCTGACAGATTGTTGGAGGATGCGAGAGAGAATGTGGGAGCACCATTTTCTCAGTGCAAACAGAGGAGGTCACCTCAGAGGTACACTAGATACATGGACCTTGCTAGGGAATGTGTTGAGACCAAGTCATCTTCCTTTGAGGAAGCAATGTAGTAGCTGATTTGGGTTGATGCTATGGTGGAGGAGTATGACTCCATAGTTCGTAACAGTGTTTGGGACGTGGTTCCGAGGCCAGAGAACAAGTCAGTTGTGAGTTCCCATTGGCTTTACAAGGTTAAAAAAGCGACTGATGATGGGAGGATCATTTTGCTGCAGTATATTTCGACAAAGGAGCAAGATGTTGACATTTTGACAAAGGCATTGTCAAAGTGTAAATTCGAGTTCCATAGAGACAGGATCGGGATGGCAGATAATCCCTTTCTTGTTAAGAGGGAGCTTTGAAATGTGGCAACAAGAATATTCCAATTTAATTTGTCCTTGAATTAAATTGTGAATTAAAATCGAATTTACTCTTAACAACTACTTCGAAATAATTACTTAATTCGATTTGAATTAATTAGTTGGAGAAATTCAAGTTAGAAGACTTTTTCAAGTCATGCAAGAGTTATCCCTTAAATTAAGGAGATAATATTGAGTTATATTTGAATTATAATTAGTTAACTCAGTTTACTGAGTTAAGTCTATTTAAATTAGTTCCAAACTGTTTTAGGAACTAATAAAGAGTTAACATTCAGTTGATGCATGTATGCACTCAACTAGTGTACTCCAGTTAACTAAAGATTCCCTCATCATAAACTCATGCATGTCTATTCTGAGAAAGACCCAGTTGAGATTAAAGTCAATGACAGTGTACTATCAATTGCATGTGTTTTCTTATAAATAAAACTCATGCATCCAGTCAAGGAATTATTCCTTGAGGATTGTGCGGTTCTGATAGTGTGTGAGATCAGAGTGTTCCACTTGGTTGAAGGTGAATCATTCCAGAGGAACAACACAAGGAAATAGGAGCTTGGAGGTTAGAGAAGAAGGTTGAAGAGAAACCAAGATTGCGTATGAGAATATGTGAGGATTGTATCGAGAGCTGGCTAGCTGTGAGAGCTAATGCTTTGTATAATTCCTATGTATTTCCACTTTGTATGATAATACAGATAGTGGGGTTTTTAGCTAAGGCTTTCCCCAAAGTATTTTCATGTGTATTGTGCAATTGATTCTTCTTCTTATGGATATATTGTTCATCTCGATCTTTAAGCTTCCGCAAATTGATAGTAGAAGTAGATTATAGTATTTTGCTATGATTTATATTGCATTATTGGTTAACCTACATACAAATTTTCTACAATTTCAGGGGTGATCCAAAGCTTTTTCTTCTTAAGAGAGGACTAGGGTGATCTTAGTAAGATACCAACTCAATGTGTTTTAAAGTTTTTTTAAGCGATGTTTAGTATATATGTATTTATATTTTTATGCAAGGAATCTGACATGTTATATGGGTATATCACAACTGTGGAATCGAATGATCCAACAATGATGTCCCCATGGCATTGAAGATAGCAATATTAAATTGTAGAGGAGGACCAAAACACATACACACGACAAGAGCTATGAGAGTTGCACTGGAACCTGGAGAGGTTTACCATGGGGGTTCTCCCCATGTTGTTGGATACAATTCTGGTGCATTTACACAGTCATATAGTTGGGTTGTGTGGTTGGTTTAGTTGGTTCCTCAAAAAAGTGGCACCAACAATTATCTGTTATCATGAGCATCACCTAGCACAGGAGGACTCAACAATTTTTGTTTGTTGTTGTCTTTAGACCTAAGTGATATGTGTGGAATATGTACCCAAAGTTTTGGTATGTAAACAAAATCATATATATATGGAAATTTTCTTCAAATTTTAAATGTGTTTTCTTATTTATATGATGATGATATGGTACATGTATGCTTCTTGTATTTTGTTAAAGATATGTCAAATGTCAATCTAGAACATGGTTAGCTAAAGAGTATAATAGTGTATAATATTCTAGTGGAATGTGTTCATAAACAATAAACTCGAAATATGATTCAAGGAGACATACCCTTAGATATTTTTGATACAAGAGGACATTACAAACTTAGTAGGAATTTGTAAGTTGAGATACCACAAGCTAGGAATCAGTTGTAGAACCAACTAGTGAATACCAAGAGAAAGGGATCCAGTGAGAAGTTCTAAGATACCACGTACTATATTTCGTGATGTTGTTGCTTACATCTCAAATATAGGATCCCCCTTAATCCAACAATGCACCAGTGGGTTCAAAGATTATGCATGTAACTACAACAAGCAACAAGGAAGTACAGTGAGCATTGTCTGCATAACCTATATAAGTTTAGGCATCTTTTAAAACCTAGCTAGAAAACAAGGAACATAGGAAGAAATGATCTGAATGAGATTCATGATCTATAAATCGTCATGGATATTCCATTGGATAGTTTTTTAGAATGGATCTACTAAAATATATTTGAATATCTAAAATCTAAAGTTTGAAGATTAATTTTTCCTTATGTTTATGGATTCATTAATTAATATGTTATGTTTATGCATGAAATATATAAAACATGGAAAACAAACAAACAAACAAAAAAACTCACAAACCATGATGAACATAAGATATAATCAGTGAAACCCTTATGGGAGAGAACCCATTTGGAATGTGATGCTACTCTACTTTCTCTTTCTCTAATGGATAAGGATGCAAGTACAAAGGAGTGAGAACTATGGCCTTGTGGGATGCTATAGTACACAAACCCTTTTTTTTCTCTCTCTCTATCCACCCTCCACTACCCTTCTCATCTATGGAGCAAAATACACTTAAATATAAGGGAACCTGTTTTCCTCCTAGTGGCCTAGTTATAACATAACCCAATAGCCTATTAGTGGTTAATTTTGACTCCTTCAACTCTTAAATAGAGTTACAATATTGATTTAGAGTCTTCTTCATCATGATAATGTGTCTATCCCCTCATCCACGAATAATGGGGGCTAACATGTCATCCTCTCAAATCATGGTGGTCAAAATACGAAATTCAACTTCTCAGTGGCATAAATTTTTCACATGAATTGTTTGAGATCTTTCTTACATCATTGTAAAGGTATCTGAGTGTAGAATGGTGATGGAGAGTGTTCCACTTAAGAAAAAAATTACCCTCACAAAACATTATTTAATTCCATAAACTTATTCCAGAAGTTTTTAGGCCCCAATTTTCCAAACTCTGTGTCGTCGATAAAAATGGTCTTATGAGATAATTCCTCTAATTTTTCCAATCCAAAAGAATCAAGATGGACGAAAAATAATATAATGATCCAATTTGGATAAATCTAGTTTAAGGAAATAAAATAATGAGAATATTAAAGCATCATGCGGCTAGGGACCTTAGGCATAATACTTTTTTAGGTAGAACCCATTGTGTTAGATTTTTCTCACGGCTATATTATTCTTTGCTTTAGATAATTTCATTTCATTATATACAAATTGAATTCACCCCAAAACATAATAAAATTATTCAACAACATATGCAATTATGTAGAAATAATAATACCATTAGCAATGCAACAAAACATAAAGGAACAATAGAAAAAATCACTCACACATAGAGACACCAGGATTAGTCAGAGACTAAGAAAAACCCCACAAGGGGGAAACCCTTTCAAATTATTCTTATTATTAGATTGTCATTGAATTTTCCTGCAAGGAGAGAGTACAATGATCCATATCTTTAACCACAAAACTATCCAACAAAATAAACTAAACGACATCCAAGAGATGAACCCAACAATGCTAATAATCAAAAATTTGATTCAGAAGAATCTGTTAAACTTTCATCAACTGTCAGAATTTGTGGTCAAATGCGATTAAATGTCAAAATCAAACCCTTGGTTCCAACCGCACAAAGATAAAGATGCATTTGTGGTTGAAACCCTCCAACTGCACTCATAGGCTTGTGTGCATGTGGTTGCAATTGGAAATATCCTACAACATCCCTGCGGGTGAGAACCAGAAACCTAATCACATGTGCGATCTTCAAACCCTTGCAATTTCGGACCTGTATGAATTAATCTCCATGAACCTCATTAGACCTATACAATCCAAATCAAAGAAAGAAGATTAATTGCTGATCTCCAAATGAGGGTCACTTGTCTTGTATTTATAGCCATCCAAGGGTGTCCAATTTCTCTTTTAGAACGACCTATCCTTTTTTTGCACATGGGGTTTCCATTTTAAAATATATTTTTCCTTAACCAAATTAAATTCTTCCAAGGGATATTAAGGGTCTTCCTTAATGAGGAATATTGTCCAAAGGAGGTAATTTTTCCCTAAATTACTAAAATTAACACTGCCTCTCTGCTAGGGAGAAATTATCGACTGCAACATATGTACCATCACATTTATCTTTTCAATAAATGTCATCACTACATATCTTTCTCATCTTTTATCATCTCTGCTCATCTATGCTCATTTACCCATTTCTTCTTATGTTACTTTGTTCATTATCTCTACTCATATGTTGAACACTCTCGAATCTAAAAGAAGAAGAATTTGACATCGGAGGGGAGTCCAAGCTACCACCCTTTATTCATTGGGGAGTCTCTGCTACCACCTGGAATCATCTTCCAATGGGGATCACAATGCTACTACTTAGGAAACATAAGAGACCTTATCATCAAGGAGCCCTACTCAACCTGGAACCACATCAGGGAGCACATCTCAACCTGGAATCCAATGACAGTGAGGAAGGTCATATGGAATACTCTCATCTCAAGCCATCTCATAGGGGTGAATACGTCTTCCACCCTATGTCGAGCAATAGGTGAGATATAATATCTCATCCATTCTATTTCCTATTGGTCTTCCCGACAATGACCCTCAATAGTCATGTGGTAGAACACTTGCATCTCTAACTTGAGCGAGATGCCACTTACTATAAGAAGTAAGGATGAAGCCTAACTCAAGCAGTCAACACCCATTGGCTAGATGGGTTGGGAAGAAAAATGCCAACTGGGGTGTATTTTATATAGACCAAGGTATGGGAGCAACATCTTCCACCCGGTGGGTGATGGATGGGGATGATACCCTATTTTCTAGAGATCCCTCAACCCCATGAGGCCTACATCTCAATTCCTCACCTTAGGAGCTCAAACAAGGGGGAAGAGTTAGCTCAGTGTGCTTGATTAGCCTTTCTCTTTGTAGATTATAAACATATCAATGTGATCATATTAGGTATTAGCTTAAACAACCACTGAATAGCTCAATCTTACTACCTCATTCATTAGCAGTCCTTTGATATCCTATTCATACAAGACATTACATCAAAATATTACGTTAGAATAAATACATGTCACAAAAGGATACTTTACTCATCCTCCCTCTCATGGAGGCAACAACCACAAGCCTAATATTGTCTCATTCAGCAGCATTGTCTCAACACAAGGAGATATCTTAGTCCCAACAATATACATGACTTCTACCAATCAGATCCCACCTCTTATTGTTGTAATAAAGCACTATCATAACCAAAACCTACTCAAACAGTGCTCTAAATAGCTTCCTCAACCAAACTTCCCCACAACTATCCATGCCAATAACCATATACTCAACCTTGGTCGTGCTTAAAGCTACAAACTTCTTTTTGTTGCTCATCAAAATGTCATAACAAATCCCAAGCTAAAGCAACACCCAATTGTGCTCTTTCTATCAATAATGCTTTCTAGCCCAATCATCATTATTGTATATGTGCAGTCATACATCCTTGGAAGCAGATCTTAGATCAAGATTGATCATCCCATGCGAATATAAAAAAATGTGCTTGGTGGTGATCTAATGTCTATGAAGCGACTTAATCATGAATTGACTTAGGTCAATCTTTACACAACATATGTCTAGATGGGTGTTACAAGGAACATCAATGTCTCAATCATTTGTTGGTTGTATAGTCAAGTTTAGTAATATCTATGTATAATTTCATGAAATTCAATTCCATCGGGGTGTCCAAGGATTTCCATTTCCATTTTCCAAAATATCTCCAATAGGTTCACGATATAATTTTCTTTTCCAAACTTCATAAAGTAATTCATCGTGCCAATATTCTTCATCTTGAACTTCAGAGACCAACTCCCTCTTAGTTTGATCATCAAACACTCGTTACATGTCAAGAATATATTGTCAGCATATAAAACAAAAATCAAGGGCATAACTTGGACCACTTTGAAGTAGATATTTGAATCGACACATATTCTAGGCTTCATTGGGTAGCTATCAATGTGGACATGATAGGCTCAGACCATACAATGCTTTCTACAAACATAATAATGACCAAACAAATATGCTTAGCCTCAGACAAATTAACACTATGCAATCAAATTAATCCAGTTTGCTTTTAAGCCTAAAATTCTAAACCAAAACTAATATCAAAACCATAAAAGTTTATGCCAGTGTCATTGTCAAACTCTTCAGTCCAGGATCTAGGTAGAGCTCATACCCAAATATTAGGTTACAACCTTATCTATTTTCATGTCAACAATTGTCATTAATCAATATCAAATTTCATCATGCCATCCACATAATCATAATGTGAATTATTTTTTTCATTGTATATCAAGGATAAGTCGTATATGTTCAATCCATTCACTGCAAGATCACTACATATTGAACCACAATTGTTTACACTTCAACCAATGTGTCAAGTTCCAATGATTACAATACATAATCAATATTGAATACCAATATTAGTCACTAAAATTCACTATGCCCACATAGCATTGTTATTTCACATCAAGGAAAATCGCCATTATTAAGTACCAAATCAAAACCCTAACTTTTTATCACTATGAATTCGATCAATCCATAAGTCAAAACATATCTATAAACTTTCAAGCATTATGTCAAAATTCAAATATTTCTCATTTATATTAATTTACGCCAATAAGTCAAATTTTGTCAAGCCCTTGCAACTGTTACCAAATACTGTCATATACTAGTTGAAATGATCAAGTCAAGGCAAACAACATAATGATATGAATATTTCAGTCTTGTAAACACAAGATTAGCCAAGGCATTCACATTCTCTATAATAAGTCAAACATTATGTATATCTTAAAAACCTCCCTAATCCTAGAACTCTCCATCATCTACTCCATGTTTGTAAGTCTGTCATACTCCTAGTGCGCTCCTAGTATTGTACATAAGATTTTTTTTTTTTCATCCTACATGCTCAACCACACCTATATTCCTTCTTTGGTGTGGTTTGGAGGTTTATAAAAACACCCTTAAGCCTTTCTTCCAACGGTTGAGGCTTGGACTAAGAGAAACCTTCTCTTCTTGCCACAACCTCTTCAACAACATCAGATGTTTATTCATGACCAGAATTCTTCCTTCAACAATCAAGTGTCTTCTATTCATTTTCTACAAATAATAATAGGTGTTGAGATCTCACGGAAGTTTCTCCCTCTAAATGGGAAACCACTTTATTCATCATTAATCAAGACATCAACTAGTCTACCATAATATTGTCATGCATTAGCATAACTATTAGGTCATGAAATCGAACTATATAAATTCTTAGACATATATGCATCATAGTCATAACATATTAGCAACAGCTACTTCATCATCACATATGAACATGACATTAAACTTTCATCAAGGGTCAGTGTCATATAATTAGGGCAGTTGACAAGTGTATCAACATACTTCAAGGATCATACTTCTTTATCATCAAGTCAGGGCATCCAATTTTGTCAGTTTGTCAAATTTACTAAGCTTAGTTATCAAAACCTAACAAAGGTCAATAAGAATAGCCTGAGTATCAATCTTATTGTTAACAACGTAAACTTTGAAATGAGAATTGATAATGTTACCTGTTTTGTAGAGATGGCAAAAAAGTGACCTGATTTTGAAAGCGGTGACGCAGAACACATGTTTTTTTAGAGCATAGCTTTTGGCGCTATAAATTTTTTATGTACATTGCGTTTTAGAATGGTAGTGATTTTGATGTTGATTTAAAAAAGTGGTAACTCTACACCATGCCCTTTTTTTTAAAGGCTTTTTTTTACTTTTAATTTTATAATGTATGAAATGTAAATAATTATTTTGTAAATTTAATAATTTTGGAA
>APFE031418726.1:127862-208908 GCA_000404065.3 Pinus taeda | reverse complement strand
CCCCCCCCCCCGGCAGGGAGTTTGGGGGTAGCGCCCTCGAAGCTAAGAATATATGTAAAATTGCCTTGTAAAAGTATAGTAATTTGTAGTCAACCTAGGCCGTTCATTAGGCAGAGATGTGATGGTAGAAGTTATGTTTAATTTAGGGGTTTTTTCCCTAGAAGGAAACCCCTCATTATATATGAGGGAATTGTATTTCGTCCATGTAGATCTATATTCTGAGTGAGGAAGAGAGAGGAGATTGAGAGCGAAGAGGGTGTTACAGCAGATTTGCGGTAGGTTGTATCTCTTCAGTTTTCTTGATAATATAAAAGGAAGGACTGGTTGTTTCTCCGTGGACGTAGCCCAAAATGGGTGAACCACGTACATCTGTGTCTCTCTTGTTTTTTGCGTTTTCTGTGTTCATATTTCTACAATATTTTATGTGTTCCATTGCTCTGTAATATATAATTTTCTAACAAAAAGTTCCTATACCTTCGGAAAATGCTACTACTACTATGAAAACCAAGTGCAAGAAAGCAAGCCAAGAACATTCTCATTGATGGTTTGCAAGATCATTTACTTTTTATGTTGGTATCTTGAAGAAGTTTAAAGGTATTTATGACAAGTTGGTCGATATGTATGAGGTCAATAACTTGAATCACGTCCTCTCTTTGAGAAATCAACTCAAAGAGATGAAAATGAACAAGGGGGAATCTGTGCAATCCTATATCATAAGAATATCATGCCTAAAGGATCAATTGCAATATTTTGGTGAAAAAATATCTGATCGAGCACTAATGGTGGTGAGTATTCAAGGTCTTCCTCTTATTTGGGAAACCTTCATTACTACTCTAAGAAACAATAATGTTTTTTCCAAATTTGATGAGCTCTTTGATAAATGCACTCAAGAGGAGACTAGGATGATTGTTAGAGGAAGAATCTGAAAGCATGAAGAAGGAGAGTCCTCTGCATTTGTTTCTCAAGACAAGAAGAGGAAAGGAAGAGGAAGACCCTCTAGTTCAAGAAGGTCTCCCCCTGAATCAAGGGACTCCAAGAGAAGAGAAATTAGGATTGAATGCTTTAATTGCCACAAGCATGGTCAGTATGCTCAAGAATGCCCAAAAAATAGAAATTATTCAAGATCTGACAACAATAAAAATCAAGGCTTCAACAACAAGAGGTTCAATGATCAAAGAAGAGGAGATGATCAAACAATAAGAGATGATAGAAGGAGGGATGATAGAAGAAGAAGAGATACTTTGGATGATCAAGAAAAAGGGCATCACCCTCAAAAGAGGTCAAGGAACTCCAGGTATGAATATAATGTAGCTACTAGTCAATCTGAATATATCTTATTTTTTCTCTTTCTAGGTCTTCCCCTACAAATTCATATGATAGCTGGTTGGTAGATAGTGGGGCTTCTAGAAATTTCTCTGGATATCGAGAAGTCCTCTCAAACCTGGTTGAGAGGGATTCAAATTTGAAAATCATTCTTGGAGAAAATACTACTCATCCTATGAAGGGTTTTGGTTCCATCAAATTTCATTTCGACTATCGTTAATTCATTCTTATTCATGATGTTATGTATTCTTTGGGACTAAAGAAGAACTTAGTATCCATATCTATCTTGGAAGACAAAGGCATAAGAGTAGCCTTCATCAAAGGAAAATTCCTCACATGGCCTATCAAATCCCACATGAGGGATACTTTTAACTTGGGATCTAAAATTGAAGGACTCTAACAAGTCAATGGAAGACCTCTACTAGCAATGGTCCATTGCATTAATCATCAAAGTGAGCTATGACACCATAGGTTGGCACATGTACATTATGAAGCCCTATCGAAGTTGAAGAAGTTGGTTTCTGCAATGCCTAATGTTCAAGCTAGTCATGATGGAGTATGTCTATGTTGTAGCGGCTACAACCACTCTCCAAAATTTTTCCTTAGCTTCATTTTGGAGCCTCCTTACCAACCTTTCCTAGCAACATGTCTTGCCATGTCAAGTACACAAGATTTAGTGATTTTCTTGCAGAATGAGAGCCTGTCCATCAAAGCTTGTCCTCCCCCCCCCTCCCCCCCACAGGTTGTTTCACTAAACTTGGTCCATCTGCGAGCTAAGCAGCTCCCTCAAGAAATTGAGCAATTCTGGAGGGGAACCAACCTTCCCTCCATAAATTGTGCAATTTTGTCTGGAAGCCTGTTGGGCTCCAGAATTGTGCAAATCTTCTTGTTACTGTTCACTGGAAAAATTTTGCAATTCCTCCCAACAGCACTACTCAGCCTAGAAATTGTGCAATTCTGAGCAGCAATTAGCTCCTCTGCCCAGAAATTGCGTAATCCCTCTAGGCAGCTAGCCTAGTTCCCTCACAAAAATGCGCATTTTTTCCTCCTAGCTGAGCAGACTGTTGCATGTGTAGGTGAGTTGACTGGCTCCCTCCAGGACTGAGCAAAATTGATTTGCATGCATGGGTTGCTTCTCCCAAGGCAGCATGCAATGGCATCCCTTGATTCAGGGATATACTTTTAGCAGCTGAAGGTTGTATGCAAGGATCATTTCATAAACCTCCCACCAAGTGTCGCTCTTCCTATATTTGTGGCATGTGTGCCACATCTTCAATTTTATCAAAACTCGTGAATCAAATGATGCAGAGCTCATTCCTCACATCGACCTTGCAGTTCTAACATCCCACATTGCATATAGGAGTCGTCGGCACATTCAGCGCAGCTGTTTTGGGGTAAGCTCACCTTCCATGTCTTGTTTTTCATTTATGCCGCTTTTTGTGTTTCGCTTTGTGTGATTGTTGTCTGCTTGATTTCAGTGAGCGCTTTATGTCATTTACATGCTTACTAGCTTGTACTAGCATCATTTTAGTTTTCGTTTGCATCTCACTATTGTTGCATGGATGACACTATTTTGCATGGACGATCGTCGTTGCGACAGCTCACTTCACACACATGCATGCTTTCCTATTTTCCAAATCATGCATGTGTTATTTGAATTTTTGATCATTCACTCTTGTTTACACTCATCTCATCATGCATTCACACTTCTCATGTTTTGAGTCGCCTGTCGACCAAACTTGGCTGCCTTCGCCTGGACTGTGCCTTGCCGAGCTAGCACTGCACATTTCCAGAAGTGAAGGATTTTCCTTCCCTCCAGAAACTGCACAAGTCTAGCTAGGTATTGACCTCCAGGCTTGCATTGCATAATTGTTGGAGGCAGTGTCCTATTGGCCCCAGGAACTCTGCAATGCAGTTTGCTGGTTGCATGTCACTACTGACTGAAATTATGCATTGCGCAGTTTCAGTCCTCAGCAGGCCAAGCTAGACTGTGCATTGCATAGTTCCAGCAGTCAGTCAGCCTCTTGACAACCCAAACTGTGCCTTGCATAGTTTTGGGAGTCAGTCTCCCAACCTCCTAGTGAACATTACGCGACCTTCATGATCAATCACACAGGTATGTTACAAATCAGTTCTCAATTTCGTTTTGGTTTTCGACTGATAGATTGATTACCATGACTGTTACCATGTCTCCAAGTATCACAGGTGTTCATATGCCTCTTGAAAGCAAATGTACAATAGTTTCCAGGAGAGCATAGTTAAAGACACCGTTCAAAGCACACTTGGGCATGCAGCCGATCAAGTGTCTATGAACTTGCCTACCCACGAAGACATCAAGGTGTTTGTAGACAAGGACATCAAGGTATGATGGTAGGAGCATCACAGCAAACAGCACCATGAACAGCAGCTACATACAACATACCGGATGCAACGAACGCAAGAGAAAGGTTGTTGACAACATAGAGGCAGAACAAAGTAGCAAGCTCAAGCATATCTACTTGTGATGAAAGAAACTGTGGAGACTTGGGCTATAAGGTGACGACACGACATAAAGATCGAGTGAAGACAAAGAATGGAACAGAGAAGGATTTTCATGTGCAGAAGCAACAAATCAAGGAAGAACAGGAGCTGCACAGACGAGAGAATGAGTTGTAGTAGGAACATGTAAAACAGGGGGCGCAACATGCATTCGCAAATGAAACTGCACCCGTACAAGTTGTAGATCCATCTCAACAGTTGCCATGGAGCAGACATGGTGAGAAGTGTCATTGATCGCATGCAAGGGAATTCAGCAGCATGCATGTCCTTGTATGCACTCAAGTGATCCCACCCATTCAACACACTCACCAAGGCAAAGACAAGAATAAATTCTGACTAGAGTTGAACATGTAGTTGACAATTTATGCACATGACCACCAGCATACACTGGAAGACCAGCACAGACACTATGCTTCATTGTGTTTCCAGTTCGACTACACCTAAGAAGACCATATGCATGCTAGTAGACGAGTTGGATGGAAGAGCCATATCAATGCACCTATATGCAACGAAGGCAAGAGTTCACTTCAGCAAGACGTCACCATTGAGCGCACAGACACCATCACGAACAACCAAGTTTGGCATCAGCTTATCACCTTCAACCATCATAAGCATGTCAAATAGTTGGTCTCACCACAATGGTCCGATGTCAATGATGTCTTGCATGGCTTGCTCAATCCATTTTGCCTCACATGGGTGGATTTTCATTATAATGTAATGTCTTGTCTAGTGGAAGTTCAAGTGTCAATAGTTGGATGTAACAGTCATAGAGTAGGTGAAGAGTCATGAGGGTAGACGAACTATCACAAAGGGGAATGTCAAGGGTCACCCCACCCTTTTCTATAAATAGAACCTCATAACTCATTGTAAAGGATTTTGGTCAGCCAGGCTTCCGATAAGACTATCTTCGAGAGAGCTTGGACAATATTGTAATGAGCCTTGGCTTCTCCACTGTGCAGAGCTAGTATATCTCTTTGGACGAGCAGGCAGTTGTGGCTATATCGTTTTGCTATCAAAACTAGTGGCTAGACATGGATGTATTGTATGATTGAAACTTGCACTTCTTAACATACCAAAGCCAACACATTTCATGCATATGTTTTATTGTATTCTATGTTATCTAATTTACTGTAAATGATATATGTATTTGTTTGCTTATGCATGCATGTATAGACTATTTTGTATAAGTATGTATGAATCTTTCTGAAACATGCTATTGGTTTAACAATCACTTTGGATTGCTAGCTAACTTGCCTTCCATGTTGTGGTGCATCTTTTCTCGTTTGTTCCCTTCTTTACTCCGTGCTATCACAGGTTTCCAAGGGGTGCACTCACATCACTCTCCATGTGTTATAACCGTTCATACACTTTCCTTGACTTACTGTAGCTATCACACCCTTGCTACCAGCAAGGACATCTTACTTGCCTTTGGACGAAATTGTGGTCAAGGCATTACCGTACGACCCACTTCTAGGACTCCTACACCAAACGATCTGAGGTCTAATTGGGACTTCTTACTAGGGAGATCCCCTTACATGTTTGCGGGTCCAGCACCGTCAACATTTTGGTGCTAGGAGGGCCAAATGACAAGATGAGTCCTCACATCTGTTTTGAATCTCTACATATCTATCATGACTAACTATCAAGTTCCTCTTCCGGAGTGTATGTCTTATGAAACAACTTCATTATCTCAGAAGAGCTCTCGGATAACTTGTCATATAAAAAATATGATGGTGGAGGCCACGTAGCATTGGTTAGGCATGCCGTCGGCATTGTAGGCTCTTGTGAAAGACATGGAATCTTTGAAGAGTACACGACCTACACAATGTTTGACTACACGCTTCAAGGGCACCCCATGCACTCGTGTGCCACACTACCCAAAAAATATATTCATTCTCTTGCTCATTTGGTTGTAGAGATAGACTGTGCTTTCAATCATTTAACCATAAAGAACTCGATCAAGAAATTCTGAAATTATGAAAAGCACCCGATGAATCCGTTGATCATTTTTACACATGCTTTTGTAATCTTGCATACCGACTTCCTGAAGATGAAATTCATTGATAATTTCTTTATGGGAGATTTGAGTATCTTCTACGAATATATGAACCCCACTCAACACACTTTGGTGATGGAGTTGCGTAATCACAGGCAGGCACAGTTGTTGTCACAAGTGACTATCCGCCTTCACCTCATCAAACAACTCCACCACCACGGAGTGATGTGGGAGATCATGCACAAATGTCTATTGAATTGTCACATCCTCCCACCCCACCTGCTCTTATTATCTACATAGATTTGGCTTGAAAACCTGTTAGTTTTCATGTAGATTCGTTCCCTCAACCTCCATTCCCGCGTTTTGTTGATCCTCCGAATTGTATTGTCTTGTGTTCTCCCATTCCAGACTCCTCACATGTTGTAAATTAGGATCAAATTGTCGAAGGAGTTAGTGTTAAGTAGCCAACCTATGCCATCATTCATGATGAGTGTGTGCAGGAATCCAAAGAAGAATCCGTGGTGATTGATGAGTCCCTTCCAGCCGCACCTCATCCACTTTATCCTGGCATCCCTTGCGATTCTGCCATTGTTGATTGCCCCTGTGAAAACTCATTTCCATAAGTTTCTACTTCTAATCATTCACAGGACACGTCGAATGTCAGTCTGTCATTACAATGCATAGAGGACACATCTTCCTCTAAAAAACCATCCAATATGTCATCTGCCGTTTCTGAAAACACAAAGGACGAACATTTTTTCTTCTCATATACCCCTCTACCCAATTCATCAAATCATGAGGATGCCGACAAACATCCTGAATTTTCTGATCTTGGTTGTCGTGATATCTCTACTTCTTCATATGATCATGATGTTGATTCAATCATCGTTAATCTATCTAAGACACTAGCCTACGATGATATATTTTTCGATGAAGTTGAAACCCCCCAGTCTGTCGAGGCACTTCCACCCGTGCCGATGGTTATGTCAAGCCTTCACTATCCTAAGGTTAGTTTCACTTCTGATCAGGAAATTGTTGAAACACTCAAGGCTTCTCATCACTCTCTACTTTGCATTGAATATCAACTAAACACCCAAATTTCACTTCCTCTGCTTGAACTACATGATCCCATCACTCATGCCTTGGAGGAATCCTACATAGCAAGCACACTTGCGCAACGTAAGTGGTCTACCTTTCTCACGTTTTCTTGTGTATCATGGTCAAGGGAATGCATACACTTAACATCTGCATGCAGTGGAGCACAACACCATGGCAAGTCCATAGAGTGTATGTCATGTGATTTCACTCATTTTTATTTTGTGGATGATTATAAGCTCAGAGTGTGTCTGTTTTCACCATTGTATCTTTCACATTCGTTGGCTCGCACAACTAGGTTGCTCGCTGAAGAAACCTTCACCAACATGGGTCAACCAACACGTCAGTGGCTGCATTGGAAATATCACTTCACGTAATCAGGCCCATGCACCATTAGCTTAGGTGTAGGAGTAGTGTTTACTATCAGTTTTCTTGCGTGCATGCTTGTTTTCTTTCTTTCTTTGTTTTCTTCTTTTTTTTCTTGATTGTTTTCTCACTCACTTTGCTTTTGCATTTACTTCTACTTCTACTTTTCTTTGTTGTTTGTTGATTTTTTTCATTCGTAGATTAGTTTCACATGAAACCATGCATGACTCTTGAAACAAGTTGGGTAAAGTATAAGAGGCCTTGTGCAACTATCACTACTTGGTTATTTGTCATCCTGCCTCTGTATGAAGAACTTGTTAGTTTTAGTCCATGATACGTCAATGGAAAATACATACTGTTCAAAGTGAATCATGGTGAAAACACAATGCTTGTGCGCTAACTAGTGTCACCTACTCTAGTCGGTTGTTTTTGGGTTAACCCTTGTCAGCTCAGTCAAGTAGAGTAAGGTGAGGGGGAAAACCTTAGCAAGAACGTCAAAGGTATATAATAAACTACTTCTGTGAAAGAACAACCTCTTCTGCTCTCAATAAGTCAAGATCCTTCTTTCACCTCTGAAATGAATGTGTTACACACGGTTATGAAAAAATGAAAAAAATAAAAGTGAGAAATGAAAAAATAAAAATGAATAAGGCAAAAGAAGAGAAAGGATTCCTGCGCAGAGAGGTGATGCAAGTAACTCCTTTGGGGCACTCACCAGGCTCGCTGGCAATGGAGCGATGCTTGTGTTCGTGTGTGACTCCGTCGGGGTACTATCTAGGCCTTCTGGTAGCGGAGCAACACCAGAGATGAAACTAAGACTCTGATGATTATACTTCTTGTGCACCAATATACCCCTCAACCCCAAATCAAAACAGCTGTGTTGACTTGGCTTGGAATGTGTGTCATTTGACCAAGAGCTTGGTAGATGCTACATCTTACAATCAAGCAAATCTGGAAACCAAAATGAATTGATAATTGAACAATACTTCTGGAGGTGTTAGACTTGCTTTTCGCGAACAAGGTCCATTCAAAGAGCTGGAGTTCTAGCAGTGTGTCACTAAGTGTTGTAGCAACTACAACCACCCTCCAAAAATTTTTGTTAGCTTCATTTTGGAGCCTCCCTACCAACCTTTCACAGTAGCATGTCTTGCCTTGTCAAGTTCACAAGCTTCACTAATTTTCTTGCAGAATGACAGCAAGTCCATCAAAGCTTGTTGCACCCCCTTCCCAGTTTGTTTGACTAGACTTGGCCCAGTTGTAGGCTGAGTAGCTCCCTCAAGAAATTGTGAAATTTTGGAGGGGAACTAGCGTTCTCTCCAAAAATTGTGCAATTCTTTCTGGCAGCCTGTTGGGCTCCATAATTGTGCAAATATCCCTGTAACTGTTCACTGGAAAAATTGTGCAATTCCTCCCAGTAGGAATGCACAGCCCAGAAATTGTGCATTTCTAGGCAGAAGTCAGCTACTCTACCCAGAAATTGCACAATCCCTCTGGGCAGCCAGCCCAGCTCCCTCCCAGAAATGCACTTTTTTTCCTCCCAACTAAGAAGATTATTGCATGTGCAGTTGATTTAACTAGTTCCCTCCGGGATAGAGCAAAATTGATTTGCATGCATGGGTTACTTCTCCCAGGGCAATATTCAAAGGCATCCCTTGATTCAGAGATCTACTTTTAGTAGCTGGAGGTTTCATGCAAGGATCATTTCAAAAACCTCCCACCAAGTGTCACTCTTCCTAGATTTGTTGCATGTGTGTCACATCTTCGATTTTATCAAAACTTGTGAACCAAATGCTGTGAAGCTCATTCCTCACATCAACCTTGTAGCTCTGACATCCCACATTGCATCTAGGAATCGTCGGCACATTCAGCTCAGCTATTTTGGGGTAAGCCCGCCTTCCACGTCTTGTGTTGCATTTTTGTCACTTTTTGTGCTTCACATTGTGTGATTGATGTCTTCTTGATTTCAGTGAGTGCTTGTTGTTGTTTACATGCATACTAGCTTGTACTAGCACTGTTTTATTTTTCGTTTGCATCTCACTGTTGTCGCATGCATGACACTGTTTTGCACGGACAGTCGTCGTTGTGACGACTCGATTCACACACATGCATGCTTTCCTTTTTTCTGAATCCTACATCTGTTGTTTGCATTTTGGATCATTAACTCTTCTTTGCACTCATCTCATCATGCATTCACACTTCTCATGTTTTCAGCTGCCCGTCAACTAAACTGGGTTGCCTTGGCCGGGACCATGCCTTGCCCGGATGGCACTACACATTTCTAGAAGCGAAGGCTCTACCTTCCCTCCAGAAATTGTTCAAGTCTAGCTAGGCACTGACCTCCAGGCTTGCATTGTGTAATTCTTGGAGGCAGTTTCATCTTGGCCCTAGGAAGTACGTGATGCAATTTACTAGTTGCATGTCACTGCTGACTGAAATAGCGCATTGCATATTTTCAGTCTTCAGCAGGCTAGGCTAGATTGTGCATTGTGCAGTTCTAGCAGTCAGTCAACCTCCTGATAGCCCAGATTGTGCCTTGTGCAATTTTGGCAATTAGTTTCCCGACCTCCGACAGAAATTGTGCGACCTTCATGATCAGTCACACAGGTATGTTGCAAGTCAGTTCTCAAGTTAGTTTTCATTTTCGACTAACATACTGCTTGCCATGAGTGTTTCCATGTCCATGTAACGTAGTGTTCATCTACCTCTTAGCAACATGGGTACAATTGTTTCCAGGAGAGAAGATTCGAAGACACCGTTTAGAGCACACTTGGGGATGCAGTTGATCAAGTACCTATTAACTTGCCTACCCATGAAGGCATCAAGGTGTTCATAGAAAAGGACATCAAGGTATGATGACAGAAACATCACAACAAGAAACACCATGAACAACAGCTACAGGTAGCATACCGGATGCAACGAATGCAAGAGGAAGGTTTCTGACAACACAAAGGTGGAACAAAGTTGCAAGCTCAAGCAAATCCACTTTTAATGAAAGCAACTTTGGAGACTCGAACTATAAGGTGATAGCACGACATGACGATCACACAAGGACAGCGAATGGAATAAAGAAGGAGTTTCATGTGTTGAAGTAGCAACTCAAGGAAGAACAAGAGTTTCACAGATGAGAGAACGAGTTGTAGCAAGAACATGTACAAAAAGGGCGAAACATCCATTCATGGATGAAACTGCACCCATATAAGTTGTAGATCCATCCCGGTAGCTAGCAGCGAATAGACATGGTGAAGAGTGTTGTTGATCGAATGCAATGGAATTCAGCAACATGCATTTCGTTGTGCGCACTCATGCAATCCCACCCATTCAGCACACTCACCGAGGCAAAGACAAGAATCAAGTCCGATTGGAGTTGAACATGCAGTTGACAGTTGATGTGCATGACCACCAGCACACACTGGAAGACCAGCACTAGACATTGTGCAATGATAGGTCGGGTTAATTGGATTGGAACAGAGGTAAGCAACTATCCCAAATTCCAGGGCATTGAACCAGTGGACATATTCTTGAACAAGGTAGACAGAGAAATGAGGGAAGATCAAAAGATTTCTTTTCTTGATATCGCTCTCCTAGAAACACTAGCAAGATAGTGTATAACACATCACAGCACACTACGAGATTAGGAATCCTTAAAGCAAGCCATGAGGAAAAGGTTTGGCTAGGAGGAAGACTGACCGTAGCATAATATGAAATGCAGAGGGAATTCAAGTCCCAAGAGGCATGTTGAGGCTTGCATACATAGTTGGGGAAGACAAGGGATTCCAAAGTGACTGTGGGTACATATATTCATACATACCCTAGGAACTGTTCCCCGAGCTTGGTACGTGCAAGAGGAACTCCGAAGGCAAACGACAGATTGGGATGTTTTGGAGGCACAGTTTGTTGGAAACTTTTCATTCAGGGGTGACGATGCATGCATGATTCAGACACTTCATGTGATCAAAAGGGTTATGTTTGCACCAGGACAGTTTGTTGAAAGTTGTCCTGACGAAATTTTCCTACAGTGTTTGTACGACATGGATTCTCCAGAATATGCGACGTGCGACAAGGTAGATGTAGAGCTAGACAAGGATGGTTAGACGGATTGAAACACCTAACCTTGAGGAAACAGAATGGGAGAGAGACATATAGGAGAGTCCCTCAAAGGAAGGTGCTCACCTTCTACCGATGAAGCTGAGAAAACAAAATGTTGGGATGGAGGATAAACCCAAAATGGCATCTATAGGAGATTATTGGGATGAACATACTACAAAAGAAATTTTTGACCTATTACAGGAGTATCAGGACATGTTTCAACCATCAGTAGCAGAGCTAAAGGGGATAAAAGGAGACATATGGGAGATGAAGATTGTTCTAAGACCATATTCACATCCAGTAAAGCACAAACCATATAGACTGAATCCAAGGGTCAGGGAGAAGGGTATGAAGGATATCGACAAAATTCTAGAAGCCATGATTATATTTCTGTAGATGAAGCAGAGTGGATAAGTCCAATAGTCATACAAAACAAGAAGGATGCAACCAAAATCAGGGTTTGTGTTGATTACAGAAGTCTCAACAATGCTTGTGTGCATGATCCATTCCCAAAACCTTTCAGTGATGAAGTCCTGGACAATGTAGCAGGTAATGAAGAATATTCATTTACGGATGAATTCTCTGGCTACCATCAGGTTCGAATAGCTGAGGAGGATAAAATGAAAACAAAATTCACTACAAAATGGGGGTCATATGCATACAACATAATTCCCTTCAGATTGGATAATGCACCAACGGTCTTCTCGAAGATTGTCATTGCTGCATTTCGAGATTACATTCACAGGTTTCTAGAGGTGTACATGGATGACTAGACAATATATAGCCTGTTGAAGAAACACACAAGCTTACTAAGGGTTATGTTTGAAAGGTGCCGACAACTGCAAATTTCCTTAAACCTCAAGAAGTGTATTTTCACGGTCCCATTTGGAACATTGCTAAGCCACATCATCTGCAAAGATGGAGTATGCATAGATCTAGTGAAGGTTGTGGCAATTGTCAACATGGAGCTGTCGCACAACGTGAAGCAACTAATGTCCACTCTAGGCCATACGAGGTGTTACTGGCGCTTCATCAGGAATTATGCGTCAATCACAGCCCCAATGGAAAAATTACTGAAGAGGATGGAAGAATTTGTTTGGACTAAGGACTGTCAAACATCACAGAATATATTGAAAGAAAAACTGGTAAGCACCCCAATCCTTGTCTATCCATATTGGAACTAAATGTTTCATGTGCACATTGATGCATCATGGATAGCCCTAGGAGCAGTCTTAGCACAACCAAGGGAGATAAATATGGATCACCCAGTGTATTACGTCAATAAAAATCTATCAACTACAGAAAGGAATTATACGACAACCAAGAGGGAGGATTTGGACATGGTTTATTCTCTCCAAAAGTTCAGGCATTACTTACTAGGGGTGCCATTCAAATTCTTCACAAACCATTCCGCACTAAAATACTTAGTAAACAAACTGATGGTTATTGTTGTTCCAGGAATTTACATTCGATGTGGTCATAAAACTAGGTAGACAGAATGTGGGGCCAAGCTACTTATCCCAATTGGATACTAGAGAGAATGAAGGAGCATTGGATGATCAATTGCTTGATGCCAACTTATTCAGAATAGAGGCAGTCTTGGATCACCTAGAAGAGATCACCACATTATTGAAAATAGGTCATTGCCCAGAAGGATATATAGCAACACAGAAACAACACTTAATAGTAAGGGTAGTAGACTATCAACTAATCGTAGGACACCTCTACAAAATGGGCTTAGATCAAGTACTGAGATGTTGCATACTGCAGCATGAAAGAGAAGATGTACTATGGGAATGTCGTTTCAGAGTCGCAGGAGGCCATATGGGTTGAAACGCAATAGCAAGGAAGATATTGCAGGCGAGACTATCATGGCCAACTCTTCACAAAGATTATAAGGAATATGATAAGAGTTGTGATGTCTGTCAAAGATTTGGGAAACCTTCCTAATGAGATGAACTGCCTTTAAATCTCATTCACACAGTGCAAATATTCGAGAAATGAGCAATAGATTTCATTGAACCCATTACGCCACCAGCAAGGCATTCATGTGCAAGAAACATAATAACCGCTACTAAATACATCACCAGATGGGTAGAAGCGGCACCTAACAGAGATTGTACAATAGACACAACCCAGAGGTTTAATTTCAAGAATATAATCTTGAGATTTGGATGCCCGAAGAGTCTCACAAATGACCAAGGAACGGATTTTATAAATGAAACTATTGAGGCTCTTCTAAATAATTTCATGATTCAGCATAACAAAATATCCACGTCATCCACAAGCCAACAGAACTGTTGAAGCATTAAAAAAAATCTTAGAGAAAGGTCTAACAAAGATTATATTAGCCAACAGGGATGACTAGGATGAGAGAATACCAGCAAATCTATGGGTGTACAGAACAACAGTGAAGAGAATTCATAAACAAACACTGATTCAGCTAGTATTTGGAAAGGAAGCAGTGGTGCCAGAAGAGTTCATAATACCAAGCATGTTCATATCTGAAGAATCGAGAATGACGAACAATATGGCATTGAGAGAAAGACTAAGCCAACTAATGGAACTTAAAGAATCTCAGTTCTTGGCCGAGTTTCACCAGTCTGTAGAGCAGAGAAGGAAAAAATCTTGGCATGATAGGCATATCAAGAAGAATACATTCAATGTTGGGGATCATGTACTATTATACGACAGCAAGTTCCAGAAATACCTAGGAAAACTACAATTGCACTGGTTGGGGCCATTCATTGTTGCAGAAATAAGAGATTCCAGAGTAGTAAGATTAGCGCAACTAGATGGAATCATGCTGCAAGGATGGGTAAATGGCGCACAACTAAATTCCTTCCACAAATCATCAAACACAAATTTAAAATGAAGAGGGTCTCGGAAACAGGCCCGCAAGTAGGTAGGAGGTAATAAGAGTTAGTCAGTCATGTTAAGCAACTAGTTAGAGTCATGTTTTTATCCCTTTCAAAGAAATAAGCAAAAATCTCAAGGGGGAAGTAGAATTAGCAGTTGCACATGCAGTCACAGTCAGCAAGTTACATGTAGGCAGATTCTTTTTCAGTCTTTATGGTCACACGTTGTACCTGTCCTTTCCATCGTACCAGTAGTCATTTCCATAATAAGTAACAAACAATGTAATTGTCAATTAGGAGCCGTAAAATATTTTTCTATTAAGAACAAGTTTAGTTAATAAATAACCCCATCATGGCAAAATTAATATGCCATGCAGCCCACTCTGTCCTTTCCCAGTCCATGTCACGATTGTCAGGTCCAGGTCAGCTGACAACGGCAAAGCAGGGCTAGAACACATGGGGAAAGTTGTCAGAGTAATTAGTTGCTAAGTTTGAGTTAGGAAACATCATGTCAAGCCTAGCTACTTAACTTGCAAGATAAGGAAGGAAACTAAAGAGTTTCAATTGTAGATAGCAGAAGAAATCTAGGCCCGCTCTGAAGAATAGTTGCAGAATCGCAAAAGTGAGAAACCTCAGGTAAAAATTGTTTACCAGAGACGCAAGGAGATGATGAAGGGAATTGTCTTAGTTCCACAAGAGTAGTTAGATGAACGAATTGAGTTGGTCGACAATCTGTATGTGAAATACAATAAGGTGATTTTAGTCGACAACGACCTTACGGATTGCTTCCAGTTCCCAACTCTAAAGAGAGAGGTCTACACAGAAGACATCCAAAAGGACGACAGGACCAAGACCTTCAAAGTCAAGGAGGCTTTCATAGGATTGCAGAGGTCGACATTACTCAATTTGAGAAGCCTACCTATTTTTGGCACTCATTTCACCACCATGCAATGTACTAAACTACTGGCCAGAAGAATGCATGGGGGATTAGTGTGGCTTGACAAAGAGTACCCCATTCACGTAGACAATATTCATCATTTAACAAGGCTATCAGCCGAAGGGAATGTAGTCACCACAACGTTCCAGGTAAGTGTTAAAAGAGCCAAGAAGTAGAGTGAACACAACTACTATACAAGATATGAAACTGAACGAGGTGGAAGAGGAGCAAAGATTGATATGATAAACAAAGTTGACATGAGATTTTATTACTACATCATAGAAGGAAAAACCATGAGACACTTCTCAAGAAACAAATGCGCACTAGACGCAATTTCAGTTGTGGAACATTGCTGCAAAGTGGAGGTACTCAACTGGTCTGCTTTTGTTCTTAACGAACTTTTTGAAGCATGCAAAGATGCATATAGGTGGAGTACCAATTTTTTGTTTGGGTACATTCTAATGTCTCTCGCCATGTGGAAATGGAGGAAACCGAGAAAAAGATAATTTTTTCCCATCATCAAAGGACAACTGTTAGCACTCTGGTATGAACCATGGAGAGCGTCAGGGGATCCGAGCACGAAGGAAATAAATGAAATGGCTTTCAGAGATTAGTATGAAATGATACTGACTACAGTAAGATTGACGTAGAGGATACCCAAAATTCTTCTAGCTGAGTTTTTTGGAGAAATATGGTTTGGAGCCTCACATGGGCACACCTACCTTAGACCACGGTGCGTGCATTCAGAAACATTCAAGATGAGGCCAAAGAAATTTGTTCTAGAAGAAATGGCACTACATACCGAGGTAGGATCATGGCCAGGGGTGGCCTGCAAGATTACTAATGAAAAGTAAAAATATCTTTCTGGCACCTTAAAGCCACAGGAGCAAGGGGAAGAGGTAGCAGAAAGAGACCAGCCAAAGATGTGCTCCACCCGATGGTGTTGCAGATGGAGGAGAAAATGTTCACACTGAGGAAACAATTGCAAGTTTCGAAGGCCAATTAGGTGAGAGTAACCAATCCTTGCAATTTCAAGGTTCCACCATGTTTTCTCCCATCATCACAACTATGTTGGCTATGAAACTCCCCACTAGAGTTTCTCACACTCCATCCCAACCAATAGTCCCCAAGCTGAAGAAGAAAAGATTCATTCATAGTCCTGCCGTTAAAAAGCCTAGAACTGCTCCACGACCCTCAATTGTCGACCTTAATAATGAGGTCGAACACTCAGTTTCTACATCCAAATAGTAGAAGAAATTCCTCCCACCACCTCTACCGCCTTACATCAGTCTTGGGAATCTTCCCCACACATAGCCTCCACTACCGCGACCCTATCAGAAACCCTCTTGTCCGGTCGACGACGAACGACTGTGGAAATGGAAGTTGAGTCAGATGAGCAGGATAAGGGCACCACCTCTACCAGCGGTACATAGCAAGCATCACGAGCATCACTATTTATTAGGTCAGAACCACCACAAGGGAAAAGCCCAAGCACAATCACCCCACAGGGAAAAATGGATGAACCATACTAGCCACTTTTTCCTATAAATATCCCAGTGGTCCCGAACACTAGCATTGTTCCCCTACTCCTCAGTTCAATCCACAGTCACAACCCGTTCACTCGCCCGCCTCCCACTCCAAAAAATCCATAGCAAGCGGCCTACCCATACAACAGCATTTTCCAAAGCCCATCACAATGCAAGCCGACACACTATAGCATTGGTCATTGGCACAGATATTTGCATTCATACAACAAGTAGCACACAGGGCTGAAAAGATCCATGATGATCTCACCAAAGTGCATGAGCAGTAGACAAAGAAACTGTAGGAGGTGATGGAAGAATGAGATCACCTGAGACAGGCAAACACAAATTTACAAGCCCATATTGACTAGGTCACGCAGAGATTCTAATCGCTATGGCCAACAATCACTGGTGCAAACACGAAAGCCCTAGTGGATATCACAACCTACACACTGGTAAGCTATTGTGACCATATCCAAGCAACATGCTCAAATCTAATAGCCACTAATGCTGATATGAAAAAGAAACTAGAGACAGTAATATCAGCACTAACGGACCTGATCGAGATATACGCGACGATAGTCAAAGGAAAAATCACTGAAGTAGAAGAAAAAAGGAAAGCACTAGTTGATGCCCTCGTGGATGGCTACGCCCTGATGAACAGAGTCTATGACTGGCCAGGAAGCCTAGAGTTGAAGAATCATTTGGTATACCGCATGAGAGAGCAGATACAGGCATTGTTCACCAGCGCCAAAGACTACAGGGATCCAGTACACCTACAACAAATCAATGAACAGATCGGAGCAATCCAGGCACAAGTCGATCAGATCAAGGAAGAGTAAAAAAAAACTAAGAAGGTAATTAGAGACCTGTTCCCACCGGTCCGTACATAGGTCCTAACTCTAAAAGAGGTTTGTGACACAAGTGGAGAATAATGGGACAATCTGCAAAGCTAAAAGCCAACTGAATTAACGTCTAATAGAGCTGAGGACTTTACTCAATGAGTTGACACAATCCTCACTAGATGGGAAACCACCCTTAAAAAGTATAGAGAGTTCAGACAACAAACCACAACAGCTATTTTGGAGTTGGACCGTTCGTTTGAAATGGGGGAGCCTCAAAAGGAGAAAAGTGAAAGTAGAGCAGATGCCACCCTGCAAGTGTTGGCTGAAACTAAGGAAGCACCGACCCAGCAATCAGCAGAACCAACACGACCGACAATGCAACCACCAACCAGAGAACCCATGGAGATACTAGCAAGGCCAACTAAGATCGAAATGAATTGACTCGAGGACTAGTCAAAGAATTGTGGTTGGGACTTGTTGGGGCCTTTGTTTTGATTTTGAAAAGGTTTTTAATATTTTGGTTTGCCAAAGAATGAGGAGGAAACGAGGGGCAACAGCAACGGTTAGGTTGTGGGGAGGATAGCTAGACAGTAAAGCAGGAACAGGCAATTATAGAAGGGTTGTGACAAGGTGTCAATGGAAGACAAAGGTAGTCGAGTAGAGACGAAGGAGGAGTGGCAGCCGAGGGAAAGAACAATCGAAAGGGAATTGGCAGTCCAGGCGGCAGGGGAAATATAAAAGGAGAAGACTCGTAAGGAAGAGAGGTTGGTTGATTAGGTTGTGGATGTGAGCGTTATAGATGGGATAGTCGGTTGTGGCATGACAGAACTAGAATGCAGAGGCGGAGCCGAGCAGGACCCTTGATCTTGATTTAAACAAGAACGCAACAAATTACAGAGATAACCATAAACACAAAGATGTAGCGGAAATATGCTTACAAATAGGAATCGAAATAAACCAGCTAGGGCAATGGTAGCTTATCTCTGAGAAGAGTTGTAGTGGCTACATGCCTCTGAACTACCTTACAATGAGGCTCAAGGGCCTTTTTATTATTGAACAATAAGAGAAAACCCTAAACAACCAAAACCCTAACCCAAGGAGATGTAACACCAAGATTTTATGGGTCGTGTTGGGGTGAGTTGGACAGCCAACTTCCCGAGGTCGCGACTTGGTCATATTATCTCTGTTTGACGCGCATGATAGCCCATTGGAAAGATCTCTCCAAGGATTACAATGAAAAATATGATTTTAGACAGAAAATTTTTGACGGTAGATTTCCAAAAAAAACGTCGTTTAGGGCCTCAAAACAGATCCGAAAGTTTAGGACGCCAAAAACTGCTAAAATAGTAAATTGTGCTACAATTAAGGAAACTGAAAAACTAAAAGAAGCAATGGTGGGGGTCCAATATCCACCTAGATCAACCCTTGAGTTGTAGACTGAGCCCGTGAGTCTGTAAATGGGTATTCCTTGTAATCATATGTGGCGAATGTCGAAGTGTTATATAATGGTTTACTATTGAATTAATATGAAGTAAAGTCTAGACTGGTTGCTTAGCATGATGTGTATGGTTGTTTATGATGTGGTGACCCACTTAAAATTCTAAATGTCCTATAAGATTCATGCATATAGTAGTTCCTTAGTCATGGATGGTATGTTGTTATCTTGTTTATTTATGTGATGTTGTTTATCTATTATCAGTTAGTGCATCCTTGACTCCATGAAAAACCCTTCTTATTTCTGGTTGCAACACGCCTCGGTGAGACTCCTTACCCCTTGGGTAAGTTAAAAATGTTGGCGTTGTCCTATACTACAACATTCCATTGTTGGCTCTCCATGATTGAACCCAGGGTCTTCTCCCGTGATGACGCTTTCATGCCAACACCAAGCTTGGCATCAGCTCATCACCTTCGACCATCACAAGCATGTCAAAGAGTTGGTCTCACCATAATGATCTGAGTGTCAGTTATGTCTTGCATTGATTCCTCAAGCCATTTTGTCTCACATGGGCGCATGTGCATTGTAATGTAACATCTTGTTTAGTGGAAGTTCAAGTGTTGATAGTTGGATGTAACAGTCATAGAGTAGATGAAGAGTCATGAGGGTAGACGAAATATCACAAAGGGGAATGTCAAGGGTCACCCCACCCTTTTCTATAAATAGAACCTCATAACTCATTGCAAATGTTTTTGGTCAGCCAAGCTTCTGATAAGACTATCTTGGAGAGAGCTTGGACAGTATTGTAACGAGCCTTGGCTTCTCCACTATACAGAGCTAGTATATCTCTTTCGAGGAGCAGGCGATTGTGGCTATAATGTTCCACAGTCAGAACTAGTGGTTAGAAATGGATGTATTGTATGACTAGAACTTGCACTTCTTAATATAATAGAGCCAACATGTTTCATGCATATGTTTTATTGTATTCTATGCTATCTGGTTTACTCTAAATGATATATGTATTTTCTTGCTTACACATGCATGTATGGACTATTCTATACAAGTATGTATAAATCTTCTGAAACATGTTGATTTGACCATCACTTTGGATTGCTAGCTAATTTGCCTTCCATATTGTGCTACATCTTTGCTCATTTGTTCCCTTCTTAACTCCGTGCTATCACAGGTTTCCAAGGGGCGCACTCACATCACTCTCTGTGTGTTAGAACTGTTCATACACCTTCCTTGACTTACTATAGTTGTCACACCCCTGCCACCAACATGGACATCTTACTTGCCTCTGTGTGAAACCATGGTCAAATGGTCTGAGGTCTAATTGGGACTTCTTACCAAGGATATCCCCTTACATGTTGGTGGGTCTAGCACTATCAATAGTCTAGGATGTACCAATGGAAATAAGAAAAGGGAACCATTCCCCTCAAGTAAGAACAAGGCTTATGGTATTCTTCAACTCATCCATTCTGACCTATGTGGACCCATGCTAGTGCACTCTATTGGCATAGATCTCTAAGAAATAATATTTATTGATGACTTCTCCAGGAAGACATGGATATACTACTTGAATCATAAGGATGAGGATTTTGATATGTTCAAGGACTTCAAGGCTTTGATACAAAATCAAACAAGGAAGAAGATCAAGGTCTTCTGATTTGACAATGGTGGAGAGTATACATCAAATGAGTTTGTTGACTTTTGTAAGAAAATTGGAATCAAGAAGGAAACTATTGTACCTTACAACCTCGAGAAGAATGGTGTGGCTAAAATAAAGAATAGGTCCATCATTGAAGTTATCTGAGCTATGCTACATGATCAAAATTTGTCAAAGTTCTTATGGGAGAAGCTACAAATACATCAGTCTATTTTCAAAACATGATTCCTCGTCAAGCTTTGGACAAAAAGAATCCCAAAGAAGTATTCATAGGTGTGAATCCCAATATTGTATATCTCGTGATATTTATTTGTACCATATACTTTCATGTACCAAAAGATAAGAGGAAAAAGTTGGAATCCATCGAAAAGAAAGGTACATTTGTTGGATATTGTGAAAATTCTAGAGAATTTAGAATATCTTTCAATGAAGATATTTCCTTTGGAAATGAAAGGGACCTTCCTCCACCTCCTCCTGTTGAGAAGAGAGATGATGACATGGACCTACTAGAAGGTCCTTCTAGACCATAATATGAGAAGGACATTGTTGATGATACCATGGAGCTTATGGACCCCTTGGATCCTCCTCCAAGTGATCCCTCTACTAAGAAGAGACCATTGTGGCTTTTTGATACATTACAGTTTATTGAGAGACATGTTCTTACCAAAGGGACCTTTAGAGAAAGAAAACATCCATGTCAGTACCAAGAATATGTTATAACTATGAGAACTATCATCCAAGTTGAGCCTCCCACATTTGAAGAAGTTGTGAAAGAACAGGTTTGGAAGGATTCCATGGCTAAAGAATATGAATCAATTATGAAGAATGATGTATGGGATGTTTTTCCAAGACCTAAAGGAAAGTTTGGCATAACATCAAAATGGCTATACAAGGTCAAGCATGGAGTTGATGGAAGCATTGAGAAGTATAAAGCAGGGTTTGTGGCTTGAGTTTTATCCCAAAGGGAGGGGAAGATTATGATGATATAATTTCTCCCTTTGTCTATTACACTACCATTAGATCAATTGTTTCCCTTATTACTAGTTAAGAATGGACCTTTGACCAAATGGATGTGATGTCGACATTTGTTCATGGCATCCTATAAGAAGAAGTATATGTTGATCAGCCTCTAGGTATTTTAAGTGAAGGGTAGGAATACTCATGTTTACAGGTTGAATATAGAATTATATGGTTTGAAGAACCCCCAGATCCCGGTATGCCTACTTTGATAGTTACTTGGTGAAGCTTGGTTTCATGAGAAGCATTGTTGATTCGAACCTCTACTTCAAAGCGGTCCAATCTATGCCTTTGATTTTGGTTTTATATGCTGATGATTTATTCTTGACAGGTAATGAGCCCCTAATGCATGAATGTAAGAGGGAGATGGCCTCTAAGTTTGAATTGAATGATCTTGATATGATGCATTACATTCTAGGACCAAAGGTGTGGCAAAGACCCAAAGAGGTTTTCCTTTCTCAAGGAAAATATGTCGTGAAGTTGTTGGAAATATTTTGATTGGTATAATGCAAGTCCCTAGTCACATCGATGGAGATAAACTTCAAGAAGTCATGCAAAGATGCTACTGGACCTGACTTGGCTAAGACATTTCTAAGTACTAATTGTTGATTGGGGCATTGATGTTCCTTGTGAACACATGTCCAGTCATATGCTTTGTAGTGAACACTTTGATTCAATTTATGACCGAGCCCCTTCATGCACACTGGATTGCTTCTAAGCACATACTAAGATATTTGCATGGGATGATTAACCTTGGTCTAAGATACACTGCCAAAGATAAGCGAATTCATGGGTACGTTGACGTTAACTGGGCATAAATGCTATTGATAGGAAGAGAACATCTAGATGTTGCTTTAGTTTGGGTTCCTCCATGATCTCTTGGATGAGCAAGAAACAAAATACTATATCTTTGAGCACAGTCGAGGTAGAATATATTGCTACTAGCATGGCTAGATGTGAAGTAGCTTGTTTGAGAAAGCTCTTAGGAGAGTTATTTGAGCAGGTACTTGATACAACTGTGATATAATGTGACAACAAGAGTGGGATCTGATTGGTGGATAAATTTTGTATTTCATGATAAGTCTAATCATATTGAGATTAGGTATCATTATATACAATACATGGTGTAGAGGGGAGTAGTGAGGCTCCATCATATTTCGACTAATGAGAAGATAGCAAATATACTCACCAAGGATTTTTCGAATGGGAAGCTCTTGGTCTTCAAAGAGAAACTTAGACTGATGGATGTGACCCTATTGGGTGAGGGTCCTAGCTAATCAACAACACTGAGCATGCTCATCTGCCCTATTGAACTCCCAGGGTGGGAATGTATTAGTAAGGCATCCTGGGGTGAGGGACCTTTGGACAATATGATAGGGTGTGAACCCTTACCATATGGTAAGTCAATCTTGCCTATTATCGCTTTACAGAGTATACCTTAGTTCGAATCCTACCCACAAGCTAGGCTTATTAGGATTGGACCTCCCCATTTGGCCAATGGGTTGAGGTGACTTGAGATAGGGTGTGTATCCTTACCCATGTGGTAAGTCGATCTCGCTCAAGTCTTTGATGTAGGTGTTCTACAACTTGAGGATAAGTGCACAATAGAACAAAGTGTAATCCTTAAGTTGATCTCACCCATGGTCAATAGACGATAGGATAAAGTGTGATCGTTAAGTAGATCTTACCTATTGCCATTGGTCAACAGGACAGATTGTGATCCTTTCCCTTGCAGTAAGTAGATCTCACCTATTAATAGAGGGTGGTATATTTATCTCCCCTATGGTGTCAAATTATTCTTCTTTTATATTCAAGAGTGTTCAACATAGATGAGCAGTGATGACATTTAAGTTTAAAATGACGAGATACTTGAGATTTGACATATGTTTCAGTCGGTAATTTCTCCCTAGATGAGAGGGAGTGTTAATTTGGAAACTCGGGGAAAAATTCTATCCTTTGGACAACATTACTTGTCAAGAAAGACCCCTTTTATCCCTTGGAAGAATTTAATTAAGTTAAGGAAAAATGTATTTTCAAGGTGAAAACCCACATGTGCACAAAAGTTCGGGTCGAATTTAAATAGAAATTGGCCACCCCTTGGAAGCATATAAATACAAGACAAGTCAACCTCATTTGGATATCATCATAAAGCATCTTCTTATCTCTCTTCTTTGGATTGGTTTGTACATTTATGAAATTGGTTCATATGGTTCTAAAATCACAGGTTTTGAGCTCACACATGCGAGGAGAAGAAATTAAGCTAGAGTCCTAGGGTTGGATCAAAGAAAATTTGACTAAAAATGTTAGGTTGATAGGGTGCTCCTTGTGGCTGGAGGCCTATAGCCACATGGTATGTCACTAGTCCCTATGGTCGTGACCTAAAATTTTGTTGATCGTTGACTGCAGAATTTGATCAATTTTGGAGACTTTGGCTTTGATCATATTTGTCTATTGGGCTCATCTCTTGCATATTATTTGGTTGGTTTTGTTGGATAGTCAAAGGATTGATTTTGAATCTTGATTGATGAATTAGAACATTGTACTCTCTCTATTGAACATTTTATGACAATCTAATAAGAAGAAGAATTTGAAAAGATTTCCCCCTTTTGGAGTTTTTCCCTTCTCTTTGACCAATACTTGTGTCTCTTTTTATTGCTCTCGATTGTATTCTACTATACATTACATTTGCTACTCTATATACAATTGTTATTTATTACCAGAAGATTGAATTGATTGCTAATTGAAGTTAAGAATAGGGGTAAAATGATTGTAACAACATAGAACAATGGAAAATAACACATATTGACACTCCCTCTCAATGAGAGGGTTGATCTCCACGAGCCTCGGTTTGTCTCTGAAGTACATGAACTTGTCCCTCGGCAATGTCTTTGTCAAAACATTAGTTGTATTCTCATCAGTGGAGATGTACTTGAGCCTTATTTCTTTCCTCTGCACCATGTCACTGTATAGTTTTACTTGATCTTAATATGCTTTGACCTGTCATGGAACACAAGATTCTTTAAAAGCTTCACACAACTTTTATTATCACAATGTATCACCATTAATTCCAACTCTTGGCTGAACAATTCTACAAATAAGTTTTGGAGCCATTCTGCTTCAGTACAAGCCTCATTGGCTGTAATGTACTCTACTTCAGCAATGCTGAGTGCAATTGACCTCTACTTCCTGCTCATCCATGATATCAGAACGCATCCAAAACTGAAGCATACTCCCTATGTATTGTTCCTATTACTTTTGTCCCAACAACCTTTGTATATCCCTGAAGTTGTACACCATTGTTTGCAACATACCTCAATCCATAGTTCACTATACCATGCAAACATCTCAATATGTGCTTTGCTGCAATCCAATGTTCGTGTCTTGGTTCTACTTAGAAATAGCTGAAGGTGTTTGTAGCAAAGCAGATGTTCATCCTATGCATAAACAAAATACATCAACATACCACTCACTAGTCGATGCATAGATGAATCTGTCAATATGGAGTCAGAGCCTCTTAACTTTTACAAATTAGTCACCATGGAAGTCACCATGGATTTGCAATCAATCATACCAAATTTATAAAGGATCTCTAACACATACTTTCCTTGACCAAGGAAGACTTCCCTAGGTTTCTACCATACTTCTAATTCCAATTAATAGTGCACCAACCCAAGATCCTTCATGTTGAACTCAGAAGCCAACTACCTCTTTCACTAAATGATAAGAGGCTCGACACCTATTACAAACAAGTCACCAACATATAATAGTAAGATCACAAGTGCATTCCTCGTAACCTTAATGAAAAGGTTTAGATCATCTTTTCTCTTCGTAAATCTCATTCTCGTGAGATAGTTGTCGATATAAGCATTCCAAGCTCTTGGAGCTTGCTTGAGTCCATGCAAGGCCTTTTTCAACCCGCAAATGTCATATTCCTTTCCGTATACCTCAAGTCCTTGAGGTTTCTCAATGTACACTTCTTCCTCAATCACACCATTGAATAAAGTAGTCTTCATATCCATCTATTACAAATTCCATCCCAATGCAATAGCAAGACAAATGATACATCTAATGGAGGTGTACTTAGCAACTAGAGAAAAAATCTCATCATAGTCTTCTCCATCTTTCTGGGATAGTACTCTAGACATGAATCGTGACTTGCATTTTTCAATACTACCATATGCAGTATGCATTATCTTACTTATCAACTTGGAAGTCACCACTTACTTCCCTTCAGGCCTTGGCACAACTTCCCAAACATCTGCACGATCGATTGGTACTCCTCATTTATTGCTTCATTCCACACTTAATGACTAGTTGCTTCTTCATACGTGGAAGGTTCTTCATCAATGATTTTTTTCATGAGAGTTTCATAGCTAGAGAACCTCTTAGGTTTCTTCACCTCTCTAGATGTGCCATCAGGAGCTACATGTCCTTCTGCCTCTTCCAATGTCGATCTAAATTGTGCTAGTTTCTTCTTGATCTCTAAAACTATAACTAATTATGTTAGGTTTTGAAGACCTTTTGGCCTTCTAGTACATTTTATAGAACGTGAATGCTCCTCCCTTGAGGCCTCTTTCTTCATTTCATCCAAGGAATCTATGAAGTCTTCCTTAAAACGCCAATATGATACTTTCCCATCGAAGGTTACGTCTCGACTGATCTCGATTTTTCATTGTTCTGGAATGTATATTCTGTAGGATTTTAAAGATTCATTGTATCCAACAAGTATGCCTTTATTTCTTCAAGGCTCAATATTGTTCCTCTTATACTTAGGAGCATGAATATATGCAGGAAAACCAAAGATTCTCATGTGCCCAACCTCTAGCTTCCATTTGGAGAAGGTTCCTTTAGGAGTCATACCTTCCAAAACTCTACGATGATTTTAATTCTGAATGTACACAATTGTTTGTGACGCTTCACCCCATAAGAACAACAACAAGTCCATATCATTGATCATGTCCTTGATAGATTCTTCAATAGATCTATTCTTTCATTCTGCTACACCATTTTGTTGTGGATTAAATGGGACACTTAACTCCCTCTTATTCTTAGATTATTTGAAGAAAGAAACAAGCTCCTTTGAGGTGTATTATCCTCCATTGTTAGACATCAGTATCTTTATCTTTTTACCGATCAAGTTTTCCACTTCATTTTTCAATTATTGGAACTTGTCGAATACCTCATCCTTTATCTTCAAGAGATATATCCATGTCTTACGAGAGAAGTCATCAATGAATGTCACATAATACAATGAATCACCAAGTGATTTTATGGGCTTTTGGACCACATACATCAGAATGAATCAAATCTAAATTTTCCTTATATCTATTTTCACTATTTGGAAATGGTTCCTTGATGTTCTTCCCAAGAGCATAGTCTCTTCATACACCATCATTCTTTATTTGTAAATCAAGGGCCCCTCACACTATTTCACTTAATTCAAGCGATGCTCTAAAATGAATATGTTCATACCTTAGGCACCATAACTCACTTAGATTTATTTTATCATGTACTAATTATTGATCTGGTTGCCTCACAAGTATATACAGTCTTCCATAATGAATCCTCATAACCTTAGCATCATCAATACGAGAGGCCTTTGACCACACAAGTACTTTTCCATCTATTGGGATGGTGTCCCCTAGGGTCAATTTTGGGGCCAGATCCTAAGTTTTATTTTATAAAGATGTAAAGTCTCCACAAGTTTTGTTCGCGGAGCGCGTACATAATTAAAGAGTCATAAAGGGTTTTACCCTTCTTTTATGTAAGATGAGTTTGATTTTGAAGATCTACCCATGGTCTGCAGACCATGGGATTGTATAAATAGGTGTGTCCTAGGATGTCTAAAAAAAAGGTAATGAAGTTTGGTCTATGGGAGAAGTCTAAAGAGTTAGTGAATAAGAGTAGGAAGAAAGGCTCTGTAGTTATGTGCACAGAGGCCTAGAGTAGAGTCCGCAGCTAAGTGCATGGACCCTTGCAGCTGAGTGCATAGGGAAGTCTTGAGTCTGTAAGCTGAACTGAATATAAATAAAGAAGAGTTTTGTAGAAATACTCGTGTTTATCTCTTTAATTCTGTTTATATGAATGCGCCTTATGTTACAATGAGTTTATGAAATAATGATGTGATGATGCGCGACTTTACATGATTTATATTGTATGAATGTAGTTGTTGTTAATTGTTTTCGAGAAGATTATATTATTGTATGTTGAAGCTATCAAACACTTAGGCCAATCTGGATAATTTATGGGATAAGTGCAATATGTGAGGCACATAAGTAGTTGATTAGTCTTTTCAAGGTCCACGAAAGACCATCGTAAACCATCGCAGAGGTTCAAAATCTAATTAAAGGGAGTTATATCAACAAGCCATAAAGGCTTAGCAATCTACACGAAGGTAGATTTAGGGCATAAAACGACATCAGGCTCATCGTTGGGTGTTGAAACTTGGTTCCAACATCCCCCCATACTGCTTTAGGTGATAATTCGAGTGAGACTTCAATACACACTCTGCGGATTGATGCTGAAAGGGCCAGTAGTGTAGGGATTTCTTTGGCACTACCAACTATGAACTTAGGTTAGGACCCACTAAGCCAACAAATGGTTTCGTTGTCAGGACTGGGATCTACACAAAGAGATGTGTGATGTCGCATCACTGAAATCCAACAAAGAAAGAAATTGAGGAGTGGTTGGATAGAAAGATCCACGAATTCACGACGCAAGAAAATAGAAATCCACACCTGATGAAGGAACAGTGGTTGGACAGATATATCTACACAAAAATACACGAGATCTTCTTCTACAATTTCCCGATCGAACTATGTGGATCGCTAAATTGGCAGACAACCAAGGAAGGTGGAGGCTTGATGATCTAATACTGTGGACCCCGAAGCTAGTACAAAGGTTGGAAGCCTTTGAAGATAAGATCACATGCCCTGTTGATCACTGGATTGATCGAGTCATAGGAGGATTTGTGACAGAATTTACAGTCAATACCTCAGTCAGTTACAGTGAAGCACAACGACCCCTTTTCAAGGGACCGCGAGGTAAGTATTTGAGATCTTTGAATACTTGGATTAAAATTCTCTTGTGTGAAAAAAAAGTTATGCCACTGCATTGATATTTGGATCTACGTGAAGTGGACAGTTCTTTAGAAATCCGAAGAGAATAGGTCTTGAATACAACCCGTTGATAGAATCTCCTTTAAGCAACGACGAGGAAGCAGTACAGGCCTCACTACAAATCATTGTACAGTTGATAAGATAGGGTTTTCTGCAAATTCCTCATCCATCCACACCACCTCCGCCTTCACCTCCATAGCATACACCTTCACCCACACCGCGACCACCTCCGCCTTCACCTCCAAAGCATACACCTTCGCCCACACTGCCACCACCTTCGCCACCATTCAACATGTCGAATATGATGAAGTTGCCCATTTTCAAGGGCTTAGGAAATGAGGACTTAGACCAATTTTGGTTCGTTGCAATGACTATGTGGACAGCGTATAATATTACAGATGATCATATGAAGAAAGCGCAATTAGTTATTGCTCTACAAGATCGCGCATTGACATGGTACACTAAGTATTGCACTGATAATCCATTGGCGATAATTAGCAGACGCTCATACTACTTTGAATAAGGAATTCAGTAGGCCTAAGCCCAAAACACAATTGGTAGTGGGATTCAAGGAAATCGTGAAGAGAATTGGAGAGACACCTTGGGAGTTGGATCAGAGACTAAAGTGTGGAATCCGTGAAGCCAATATGAATCTCATAGACAATCAACATCGTGATTGGTTTATAGCCACGCTCCTGCCTCACTTAAGGATTGCTTTGTCAAAACAAAAGATAGGGACTCAGGCAGAAGCACTAGAGATCACAATGAGATTACATGAGACACCTATCCACGACACGACATTGGGAGTTCAACAAATTCATGTAGAGTTGCAGAACTTCTGCTTGGGTTTTCAGAGCTTGAAGAAGAAAAAAGCGGCTCAGTCGAAAGTGCATGAAGAATTTTGGTGCCTCAAGTGTAAAATCCAGGGGCATGATAAGGATCATTGCCCTATTTTCGCATATTATATGGCAGGAGGAGGGCCAATGCCTCTGAGGTAGGAAGCTCAAGTTGGAACAAGTACATGGCCTGTGATGTGGTGCACTATCTATCAAGTAGCAAGAAAACATGTAACAGACAATTTCCACTTGTTGCAAAAATTTCTGCAGACACCACAAAAACTATTCTGCAATTTTTAGAAATCAGTGGGCCAATGAACGTAAATGTTGTAGCTATAAATTGATGATGGAAAGAATTCACGCGTATCTAATGAAAATATAAACTTGGCCTCTGGATCAAGGCGTTGGGGGAGCGTGGAGAGGATATCAGGGACACAGATGAGGCTGAGGAGGAGGAGGACCTAGGATAGATCGAGGGCAAGTTATTTTCTATAATTGTGGAGTGTCAATGCACTATGCGTGGGAGTGTATGAGCCAAACACGCCCGTCATGCTGGTACTGTACTCAGTTTGACCACACGATAGAAGAATGCCCTATATTGATAGCTAAAATGCAGGAGAAGAAGGTGCAGTCTCAGCAGCCTACCCAAAACCTACAGATGATGAGGGTAGAACCTCGCGAAGAGGATCCCAATGTCAATATCGTGTTGCAAAGTTGTATGACGACTGGTGACAATAAGGGAAAACAACCTGAAGAAGGTGGATGGGTCCACAAGGCTCCAAAAAAAGAAGTTGGTTTTGATTTGGAGCACGCAAAGGAAACATCCATGGAAGCAAAGAAAAGCTTTATTGAAGACTCTATCTTAGGAAGTCAGGATAGGCTGTCTGGAGAAGTTGACCCCTCCATGCTTACTACTTTCTTGGTGACTTACATGAAACTATTGTGTGACAATAGGGTTGTAAAAGGATTATAGGAGTTGATATACAAATGTGTTGGTAGGGATAATGCTTCTGAGGGGCACCACGCGGTCAGAAATATCGTCAAACATAAGATGAGAACAGGACGTGAGATGAGGCTCACCATGAAAATAGGAGAATACGATATGGATCAAGTTATTCTGGATCTAGGGTTAGATGCGAATGTTTTGCCTAAACAAACTTGGGAAAAAATGGGGAGGCTTGCATTGCAATGGTCTCTGATTTAACTAAGAATGGAAAATCAACAGGAGATTATCCCTATGGGGAGATTGCATGGAGTAACCATAGATATAGAAGGTACAAGCGCGTTGGTTGACTTTGAAGTAATAGTGATTGTTGATGAAAGCAATCCATATCCCGCACTCCTTAGAATTGATTGGGCTATTGACATGAATGGGGTCATTAATTTGAAGATGTGAACAATGCCATTTGAAAGAAAAACGCTCCGCGTGGTAGAACCATTGGACCCCACAAAAGGACGACGCTATACTGAACCGGTCCGAGATTATGAGGAAAGTGATGATTATTTGGACCAGATCTATAAGATAATAGCCCAATACCAAGATTGGGTTAATCCAACAACTGATGAAGAATTTCATGGGACTGTGAAAGCTCTTGTACATCAGATTTGGACAAAGAATTGGAGCACTAGAAGAATAGGTTACATGAAGTATCTATGTTGCGATGTAATATGATGACTAAATCACTGCATTATATATCATTTGAGGTAAGAAGTTTGTATTATTATGATGGTCTAACTGATGTAAATAAATTTCTAGATGCATTTGAAAGGGAAGTGCCTGAGAAGCATCGCTTCCAAGCGTTGGATTTGGCATTGCGTGCTACGCCTGCACAATGGTGGGGTACACATAAAGACATTTTTTAAGAATAGCACGACTATAGGAAGATGATGAGGATGTGATTTGGTTGCTTCAAGGTACGGTTTACTGAGAAATATGATGGGAGAAATGATCCACACGATTCCTTGGCAAAGTGGACTAAGGTTTATGGAACGGAGCCACAGCTAGAGTGGGTGCATATTTTTTGTCACACTTTGGACATAATCCCTATGAACTGGTATTTGGAAATATAGCTCTGCCACAGTTCCGCGGAATGGGATATCTTAAGACAGGGGTTCGTGAGTACTTTTTCAGCTTTGAAGACAGATTCGAAACTATTGATGAAGCATTGTAGGAGGTTAAGGTAGCAATATTCAGAATTCCGCAGGATCCCTTGGAATTGATTCAACCAGATTGGAGCACCTAGCTGCGCCATGCACTAGAATGCTATAATATGAATATTGAAGGAGAGGATGAGGACCCAAGGAATATTAACATTCCCAAATCATAAAGCCACTGCAAAGTAGAGGGACCGCAAATAGAGAACCCTAACATCACTGTACCACTGAAATATAAGCAAGTAAACATTGGTACAGAAGCGGAACCAAACTTTGTGAAGATAGGGGATTACTGGGATGATGCTACAGTGGACAAAGTCGCTGAGTTGCTCCATGAATATCAAGATTTATTCCCTACCAAATTTTTGGACTTGAAAGGCATCATAGGCGATTTTGGAGTGATGAAAATAACTTTGAAACCAGATGCAGAGCCTGTTAAGAAGAGACCATATCACCTTAATCCCAAATACAAGGAAAAGGTCTGATTGGAGTTGGACAAGATTCTTGAAGTGGGTATTATTAAACCAGTGGAGGAATCTGATTGGGTGAGTCCAATGGTAGTTTAGGAAAAGAAGTAGAAGGATGAAATAAGGATTTGCGTAAATCTCAGCAAGCTTAACAATGCTTGCATTTAAGAACCTTTTCCAACGCCATTCATAGATGAAGTACTAGATAATGTTGGAGGGATGGAGGCCTATTCATTCACTAATGGGTTCTCTGGACACCATGAGATAAATATTGCACTAGAAGACAGGAGTAAGACCACCTTCATGATGAAGTGGGGATGTTTCTAGTATACATTGATTTCTTTTGGACTTATGAATGCGTAGGCGATCTTCTCGCACGTGGTCATGACGACGTTCAAAGAGTTCATTCACAAGTTCTTAGAAGTCTATTTCGATGATTGGACAGTGTTTGGTCTAGTTAAGCGCCATGTAAACAGTCTGCGCTTAATGTTGGATACATGCAGAAGGTATCAGATTGTGTTAAACCTAAAGAAATGCTTGTCCTGCATCCCTTTTGGGATCTTGCTGGGTCATGTGGTACGCAGGCAAGGACTTATGGTGGATCCTACTAAGATCATGGTAATAATAAATTTAGAAGCCCCAAGGAGTGTTAAATAGTGACATGCTACATAGGGCCATATTGGATATTATCAGAAGTTCATCAAAAGTTATGCTCAAATTACCATGCCTATGGAAAATTTATTGAAGAAGGTCCTACATCCTACTTGGATGAAGAATGTCAACGTAAATTGGATGTACTAAAGGCGAAAATGGTCACTGCACTGATCCTAATCTTCCCAGACTGGAAGAAGGAGTTCCATGTGCATGTAGATGCCTCATGTATTGTGCTAGGAATAGTGATGACACAGGTTGGTGAAGGAAAATTGTATCACCCTATAGAGTTTGCGAGAAGGAAGTTGTATAAGGCTGAAAATAATTACTCAATGACAGAGCACTAAGGGTCGGCTATGGCGTACACACTCTAGAAGTTTATACATTACCTGCTAGGTGGACATTTCAAGATGTACACAGACCATTCTGCATTGAAATATCTATTTAATAAGCTTGTGTTGGGGGGGCGAGGGGGGAATATGCAGATGATTGTTGTTGTTTCAGGAGTATGATTTCGAGGTAATTGTGAAGCCAATTCAATTGAATGCAGGGCCAAACCATATGTCGCACATTGAAACATGGGAGGATCCTACCAATTTGGAGGAAGGGTTGCCTGATGTGCAGCTCTTCGCGGTGCGCATAGCCTATAATAAATTTGTGGACATTATCCACTTTCTCACCACAAGGATGGCTCCAAAGGGATACACCAGTCAACAAAATAAGGAATCGGTGGTGCACACGACAGACTTTTCTGTAATTGCAGGCCATTTATATAAAATGGGATCGGACGAAATACTTTGACAATATGCGCCTGACTTTGAATGAAACTGTATCCTTGTTGAATCTCATGGAGGAGTTGTGGGAGGGCATTATGTAAGAAAAGAAATGATGAGAAATGACACAGAAGTTTTTGTGCGTCAGGTTGTGGTGGCTGACACTGCATAAGGGTTCTAAAGCATATTGTAGGGCATGTGATGCATGTCAGAGGATGGGCAAGCCATCATGAAGGGATGAGATGCCTTTGAATCCACAGGTGTCCTTGCAACCATTTGAGAAGTGGGCCATTGATTTTGTAGGAACGATTCAGCCTCTAGGCAAGAAAACAGGTGCACAGTATATCATCAGCACGACCGAATATTTGACCAGATGAGCAGAGGCATAACTTGTGAAGGAATTTACATGGCTAAGTAGCAAAATTATTATTTGAAACTATGTTGACTAGGTTTGGTTGCCTAAATGTATTGATGAGCGATCGCGGTACGCATTTTCTCAATGAAACGATCAGTGCGCTGACAGAGGAGTTCCGAGTTTACCATCAAAAGAGTATGCCATACCATCCTCGGGCCATTGGAATAGTTGAGGCTTTTAATAAGATATTGGAGAATGTGCTGATAAAGGTTTGCAACATGCAGTGGAATGATTGGGACGTGCACATACCAGTAGTGTTATGGGCCTACAGAACTACTTATAAAAAGCTTACTGGTCACACGCCTTTTAGGTTGGTCTATGGTGTAGAAGTTGTAATGCCTATGGAATACATTGTGCCTAGTCTACACATAACAGATTTCACTGGAATGGTGGACCACAGAGCCTTAGAAGAAAGGATCTTGCAGCTAACAGAGCTCGAGGAAGATATGTTTTTGGCTAGATTCCATCAGCAGGTTCAGAAGGGATGTGAAAAACCTTCGCACAATTGGCACATCAAATTGTGCACCTTTAAGTTAAATGATTTAGTTTTATTATATGACAATAAGTTTGATAAGTTTCCAGGAAAATTTCATATGAATTGGCTAGGACCATATGTTATCAAAGATATTATAGATTTTGGAGCAGTTCAGCTTGCGAAGTTGAATGGGGATCCATTTCCGGGAAGGGTAAATGGAAGTCGATTGAAGCCATTTATTAGGGATCCAACCCAATGACTACATGATGGTAGCAAATTCTTAGCACTCCAGGCAGCTACAAGGAGGTGAGGGACTATAAACTACACTGCCCATTTGATAAAGCTACGTGAGATGGGGTCTGTGCAAAAACGAATGTTGTCATAGTACCATAAGAAGTGCTAAGGGAGTTGTGCTATAGGGGGGAGACCACGTATCACATCCAGAAAGTAACCGTTACAGTCACTATTCATGATTTGACTGCCAGAAGATGGTTAAGAAGAGCGGGGGGGGCAACATATAAGGAAATTAAGGTTGTATTTAAGAGTGAAATATTTGGAAATCTGCCGCCAATTCAGCATTTATGGATGGATTTCGGCGGGAACAGTCGAATTTGAATTCGAATTCGCCTATAAATTACACGTGGCCATCTAGTAGAAAACATTTTGCATCCTTCGAATTTATGTGTTGTGTTGTCTAGTGCGCATGAATCTCGAGTATTTCGAAGCTCTTATTGCAAGCCCCTCATTCGACAAGTTGCCTGAGTTAGATCAAAAATTCATTACTAACATCAGGTTAGGACCATGTCCCACTAAAACCACTAGCACTAGATGAACTATCACCTCTGAGGGAGTTGGCCCAGAGGTGATGAGCATGGAGGTTCCAACTATAGTGCCTATGTCACCGAGGTCGCCTAGGCCAAAGCCTACGCCGATGAGGGAAGTCCCAAAACCCAAGAAGGACAAACAAAAGAAGCCCATACCAGTGCGTGAATCATCTAAGAAGCATGTAGCTACCGATGCCCAGAGGAAGGAAAAACCGAGTGCAAAAGAGAAGGGGAAAGTGGTGGATTTGGAGGTTGAAGAGGGCACGAAGGACATAGACACCGAGGGGGTGGATCCTATATCCAAGTTGTCAGAGTACATCCCTTTGCACCAAGGAAAAGTGAAGGTCCCTAAGGACACAGATGTAGGACAATTCCTCCTCAATACACCCTTGTTACTGAAGAACCTCAATTTTGAGGGTCCGCACTTAGCACGAATCCCACATTTGAAGCTGGAGGACTAGGATTTGGAAAACCACAAGTGTTCCCCCACCTTGCTACATACACCTATATGAAGAGGGTCTTTTACAAAGAATCTGGTGTCACTCTGTTAGAACCTATGGAGTGGATTTGTGGAGTGAACCAGTCGGGGTTGTTGAACTTGTTATGGGTGCCCCACTACCATCGCTCTAATATCAACTTGATTGTCATTAAGTAGTTGATGTGCCTAGTACATGACGGATGCTTATGGCTGAGTGCATTGATCCCTATCACTGATATGCTAATCCATCAGATAACGTTGTTACCACACTCAGGATTGAATCTGACCAAGGAGTTTGGCGAAAGACGAGCGAGCTTAACCTCACAGAGAAGATGAAGGACAAGTTCAAGCTTATGAAGAAGCCGCATGGGTACTCTATTACCTCAATCATTGACCCCTTGGTAAAGGTTGCCACGCAGATCCTTGTTGGAAATGTTATGACAAAATGTCGCGTAGGTGAGGTTCCGGTGCCAGTAATATCCTTGGCTGCAGATTGTGTGGAGGGCGTGCAGTTCAACTGGTTGTGCTACCTTTGTAGTGAGTTCCTCGTGAACTGCCAAGAGGTGCAGGATGAGAGTAAAAAATTCCACTATTCATGGTTGTTTCTCTCGATTTCACTCGTCACTTGGGATCTACCGAAGGATAGTCAATTTCCTCCTGTGGATATGGATTTTTCGGAGGCTACACACTTTGCGTCCCTGTGGGCAACAAAGGATGTCACACATGTCATAGAGACCAAAGTCTTCTGGGTGCTGATGGAGGCGAGCATTCACATGGCCATCAACCAGAAGCCTCAGTTGTCACCAACCGTGTTTGAACAACTGTCAGGGCACGGAGTTCAAGGCTGCCTTCCACCACATATACATCAAGGGGTAGAAGGATCAGCAATAAAAACTAGTCAACCTACCCTACCTCGCTACAGATGATGCTATTGAGGAGGTCATCAAGTGTTGGTCGACAAAGAGGCATTCTACAGCCGATTTGGTCGCAAGGACTAGCAAGTCCGTAGACAAGAAAAAGAAGGAAGAGTCCAAGCATAAGGTTCAATAGTTGGTTGAAAAACAGAGAAAGGAGGACGAGGAGAAGGCCTAGGTGGAATCAGAGCATGCCGCAAAGCAGTAGGCCGAACAGGAGGAATGTGACTCAGAGCGCAATGGTAAATATCCTTCACACTAAACAGATGAGGAGGAGTGTGACTCTAAGCATAGTGGTAAATCTCCTTCACCCCAAACAAAGGAGGAGGAGCAATTAGAACAGGGCAGCGATGGTCAAGAGGAGCAGGAGAGCACTCCCTTCTAGGTCAAATGGTACAGTGAACAAGGAAAGGAAGAGTTGTGGAAGAATTCAAAAGTGACCAAGCCATCGTTGGATCCTATTACTCTAACAGATGACAACCTGGATGAGATATGTGACAAGGTGTGGGATACCACAATAAAAATACTGCAACAATTTGAACAACAGCAATAGCAGGCGTTGAGCACAATTTAGAAGGATATGTGCGAGCTACAAATTCAGACAACTAGGATCTAGGCAGGCGTAGGGAAGATCAGCGCTGCATCAACAAGTTTGGCACTGGGGACCACTAAGGCGGCAGAGATGGTTCGATTGCTAGATCTTCGGGCAATTGCACTACCATATGGCTCCTTGAGTGCAAAGATGGTCGCTAACAAGGCCATAGTGAGTTATTTGAAGAACATCGACCTCAACCTAGCTGCACTCCCAATGAGTACCCGCACACGCTACAAGCAAGGGTGATAGCAGAGTTTAGAGCTCGAAAGCAGCACGCGCTTAGCCTCATCAATGAGTATAGAGTGAACAATGAACATATGTTTGCTAAGAAGTCAAAAGCACTAGAGGCATTGAAGAAAATTCAGGTACAAAACACCCACCTTGTAGTCACGGTGGCAGAAGCTTTTTGAAGAGTCCCTGAACTTCATATACTAGAGGAAACATCGTTGGAGGCAAAGATCATAAAGTTGGTTGTAGGTGTGCATGACACCAAGATGGAGGTGGACATAGTTCAGTTTTAGCTGAACTTGAATATAACAGAATTGGAGTTGAAATCATAGCCTTCAACTCCACCAGAGGTCAGGGAACAATGCGAAGCCACTGTGAAGGATGGAGTTGCGACAGTGGATGTCGCGATGGTAGACTGCACCATGATTTTTGAGCAAGCAATTGACCTGCAGGCTTTGAATATAGAATCTTGCAAACTCTAGCAACAGTACGATGAAGTAAGGGCAACGACGTGCACTGATGCTACAACATAATGATTTGCCATGCTGTAGGAGGTGAAGTAGCTACTTACAGAGGTGGAAGCAGCACAGAAGAAAGAGGCATTCCTCAAGGCCAGATTGGGCCCAAAGAAAGAGGCATTCCTCAAGGCCAGATTCGGCCCAAAGAAAGAGGCATTCCTCAAGGCCAGATTGGGCCCTTGGTTGGATGAGGCCTAAATCGTCTCTACCAACATTCAGAAGAAATTGGAAAACTTACAAAGTGCGCAATAGAAAATTGAGGACAGTGCAGGACGGGCAACAGAGCAGCTGGTGGAACAGATCAAGCAAGCAGCCACGCAAAGCGTGGCTAAGGTAGTAGTGGCATGAGTGGAACTGGAGGATCTTTGTAGTAGGATCTTTGTGCCAGCAGAATGAATCGAGGATGAGTCACGATCTTTGTGTTGGGGGTCTGTTGGGATGGTGTCCCCAAGGGTCAATTTTGGAGCAAAAGCCCAAGTTTTGTTGTACAAAGATGTAAATTCTCCGCAAGTTGTGGCCATGGAGCAGGTAGATAATTAAAGGGTCATAAAGGGTTTTACCCTTCTTTTATGTAAGATGAGTTGACTTTTGAAGATCCACCCATGGTCCGCGAACAATGGGATTGTATAAATAGGTGTGTCCTAGGATGTCTAAAAAAAAGATAATGAATTTTGGTCTATGGGAGAAGTTTAAAGAGTTAGCGAAGAAGAGTAGGAAGAAAGGATCTATAGTTGTGTGCACAGAGGCCTAGAGTAGAATCCACAGTTGAGTGTGCGGACCTCTGCAACTAAGTGCATTGGGAAGTCTTGAGTCTGTTAGTTGAACTGAATATTAATAAAGAAGAGTGTTGCAGGAATACTCGTGTTTATCTCTTTACTTATGTTTATATGAATGTACCTTATGCTATAATGGGTTTATGAAATAATGATGTGATGATGTGCGACTTTACACGATTTATATTGTTATATGAACGCAATTGATGTTAACTGTTTTTGTTTGAAGATTATCTTATTATATATTAAAGTTATTGAACACTTAGGCTGATCTGGATAATTACCGAGATAATAGAGTCTACTATTAGAATCATGTCATTAATTTCATCCTCTTTGGACTTCTCTTTTCCAACTACATCATTTGTTTCAATAGTATTCCCTGTCACAATATCCAATACTTTTTTCTTGGCAAGAATAAGATCTATTCTAACTTTCCAAGATTTGAAGTTTGATGCTCCCTCTAGCTTGTTTTCATATTTCATGAAGGAAGCCATAGATTCCAATGTATAAGAAGGAATTCAATAAAATTCTCTCTCTAGGATTTCTACAAGAGTGATCTCAATGTATCTCTCTTTGGTCATTAAAGTTATGATATCGTGTTGATTTTCTAGCGCAATTAGGACTGTTAGCAAAATTTCGAAATTTTCATGTATATATTCTTTTAACTTATTTAAATATATCATTCAACAATTATACTTTTTAAATTCAACAATAAATAACAGTAGAACAGTAGAGATCACAATGCATAAAAGAGAGACAATATTTACCCTGCGAGAACCCACTACGGCGAAAAAACCCAACAACCTTTTCAATAGAGAAATTCTTATTTTTTAATAAGAGACACACCTAGACCTATTGTCAAATATTGCCTTCTCCTCCAAGTCAAGTCACCCAAATCAGATCCTGCACTATGCTCTTGATCTTGTACTTCTATAATTTCAACCCTCCTGCAATACTAGTTGCCCCAAAATTTCGGCCCTACAACAGTTGCCCAAGTAACCCAGAAAATTTTAACCCCCTATAATAGTTGCACCATAAATTATGAATCATAGAGAGAGATATTCCTTCGCACATGCAAGTTTCTAGAGAGAGAGAAGAAAGAAAATTTAATGTTCTTCTTCATCCTTCTTTGTCCTTCTTGTCCTTCGTTCACTTGCCCAGAAATTATCTTAAGAGATAAATGTGAATTCCCAAATGAGGAGCTCAGAGTTCCTTTATATAGTAGTTTGTCTAGGTGAATGGACATATCTCTTGGCCAAGGCCGACTTGACTTGGAGGAAAGTTGACTTGTCACTTTTGGAGCCAAAAAAATCATTTGAAAATTAAAATTTACATCTTTTAAAAGTTGCAATGGGACTTTGACTCAAAATAAATTTTCCTTTTACTCAAACATTTATAAATATGCTTTACAATGATAAATATAATTACATCAAGTGACAACAAGTAGATTATGAAGACCGATCATAGTTACAAATTCAACACTCCCTCTTAATTAGGGAGGTATTCATAATCACTATCATAGGTGTTGTCAGATTGAACAAATTTCTCTAAAGAAAAGGTTATCCATTATTACCTATCATCAACATCTACTAGCAGCCATATCTAGTGTTGTACTAAACCCATGGAAATATCATTATCATATTAGGACTCAATCCTTCAAAGTGATTGATCCTTGAATCCCTTGGCCACCACCTAGGTGAAAATGTTGAGACCCTCAACTAGAAAGCACTCACTCACCCTTCGTGGTGAGAACTCAGGGTCAAGACCTCACTTAACCCCTTCTTTATTGGTGATTAGGTATAAATCATGAACCAGACCCCACTCCAACCTACCTGGTGTGTGATTAGGGTCCAAGACCTCACTCCACCCTTTTGGTGTGTGGTTAGGGTCCAAATGATAAAGGACATCACTCCACCACATCTGGTGTGTGATTAGGGTTCAGGACCTCACTCCACCATTTCTAGTGTGTGATCAGGGTCTTCCTCTAAGAGGCACTCACTCAACACTACCCGTTGAGCCCTCTGGGTCTCTTGGACCCATCCTCCCTTTCATTAGAATGTTCACCCATATTTTTAGACATATTAGCACTCACTCTCAATGAGAGAGATGTGTTGGATAGTTGGTATAGTATGGATGTCCAGTGGCCCATTGAAGATATCTGTAAGTGCGTTCTCATTGATGTCAAAAATAATATTGGGGAGATGTGTTGGGAAGTTGGTATTGCCTAACTGTTTCTAGGAGTGTTGGCATTGATGTCAACTAGACTAGCATGGGTTCTTATCATATCATATGTTGGCAGTGATGGCCCAAGACAAATCCCATGGTTGTTGCAGTGCTCTGTAGAGAAACATCACAGTAGCATGATTATTGGAAAAGTCATAAAATGGTGACTATTGTGTTGGTCAGGATGGAATCCCATGATTGGTAGCTACAATCTTCATGTAGAGAATCATCATAATAGCAGGCTTACTGGAGAAGCCATAAAATGATGACTATAGTGGTTGGAAGTTCAGGAATCCACGCACAAGAGAGTCAAGGAGAAAAGAGTGGCAGAGTATTCTCAACCATCCTAAAGATAGAAACTAAGCTCAAATCCTACATCAGACCTTCTCCATTGGTAAGTTCTCTTAAAGAGCTTTCCAACGGTGTGTGGAAGTCTGAAAATGGCCTGTTGGATCAAAAGTTATAGTCTGCTGAAATTAGAGTCTTGAAGTCCTAAGAAGGCCACATCAAAGCATCAAAGCAGGCTATATCGGAGGTCTGAGCACATTGGGACCTGATATTGGAACTCTAGAGAGACTATATTGGAGGTTAGTACATTTCCATATCAGATATCAGAAACCAAAAGTTTAGGACATTGGCACATCAAATACAAGGACATTGGAAAATTATAGCAGGTGACACTTCGGAGGTTAGAGTAGATGGCATATCGAAGGTCATATCGAAATATTGAAATATTTGAGGATTTGGACATCGGAGTATTGAAACTTCTTAACTAATTAATCTAAGAAGTTACGATGTCCAACAATTTCGATAATACTAAAAGTGTCCACTAGTAGGACACATGGCAGCATAAGGCTGGCTCTAATAAGCTACATTTTCATCTGATGTCAGCATGATGTTGTAGTACGACAGGACATGTCACAGGCTAATTCAATGATATTGGGTGCCCTAATGTGCTAGATCTAGGTGACACATGTCATCGCTATAAAGATGCCATGTGGAGTGATGACATCATATCGTAGGTTGGCATATCGGAGGATTAAGACCTTGCAACTTTGGAACATATGGTTTTTGGAAAATTTACGATGGAGGTGGCTTCCAATATTGTGTTGGCACTTGGTCATGAGAATCCAAAGAACCAAGGGTGCATAAGAGTTAACAAAGGAAGATTGGCCCTCGATAGGAACAAAAGGCCTTAGCACTTAAAAGCTAAACCATTGGTCACAACTCTCGGTCCCATGGAGGAGAAATGATAAGGGACTAAGAAGAAGGAGCTAAAGGCCAATCGAAAGCTTGCGATTTTGTAAGGTCTAGTGATAAGAGTTACGATATGCAGGGGCTATGATATAAAAAAATAGTGGAGTATGAAGCCGACGGTCCTAGGTCTTGATCCTATAAGAAAAAAGATGCCAAAGGAGCTAAGCGCTAAGGGGCTAAGAGTAACGAATCTAAGTAATAGCGTAACATCCCTCTTGTCTGAGTTACGATATGTTGTGGCTGTGATATGATAGTACAAAGGTGTATGGCAGATGGGTGAGTCAGTAGTAAGGACCACAACTTATAGAAAACAATGTTGAATCCACCTTGAGATGAGACAAGCCATCTCTGTGCTCAGATGCATGCCTCAGTTAGTTAATGGATAAATGGGTTAGAAGCTGAAGAACGAATGTAAATCAGTGGAGTTGGTTCATGGAGTTAGATGGATATGCAGAAAGCTCTGAGACAAGGCAACGAGGACAACAACCCACAGGGAAGCCATGTCGAAGTACAAATAAGCTGTGAAACCATGAATAAGCATGGAGAGCCTCAGTGATAGGAGATTTTTTCACATAGAGGATTGTGCCTAGTTGGAGTGCACAAGTGGTCTGAGAATTACTTCTCAATATGGAGAAACAGTCAAGTGCCCATTCTCATGCTTAATGCAATGGCAGAGACCAATTCAAACACAACAACATAATGGAAGAGCCATGTTGAGGTACACTTAGGGTAGTATGAATGACATAGATGATGTATAATAGAGGCAACTTTGTGTAGTGTGTAGCAGAGGAACAAAAAAAAAAAGAGTCCAGTTGAGAAATGCAGGGTATAACAACATTTTTTTGTAGAGAGTGGTGTGGAAAAATCTTTGTGTATATGTGCACGCTATTGTGGAAGGCTAAGTTAGTATGTTCTGTAGAGAAAGGTTGAGAGTGCCTATGAAGAAGTAAGTGACCCCGAGAGAAGTTGCACTACTTTGTGAGAAAGGTCGAAGGTGCCTATGTAGAGAATAGAGTTGAGTGTGTGTTGTTGAAAGAAAAAGGCGGAGAGCTAAGTGCATGCTGATAAAGAGAAGAGAACAGAGAGCTACGTGGAATATGAGGAGTGACTATTGTTGAGAGGATCAGTGTGCCAATGACAAGTGAGAAAAGTGATCAGTGAACAAAGTTGAGATCAAGAAGAGTGGATGCCATAAATAGAGAACATTTAGTTCCTATTTGAGTGTGGGTTGGAGCCTACATACTGTAATTTGGTGCTTCCATCTCTAGTGGGTGCTTGAGAAGGCTTGGGGGTTGATGCCTCCTGCAAGTTGGTGTTTACATAAATACAAGGAGCTACAATTTGGTTCTTGCAACAAATCCATGAAGTTTGTGCTTCACAAGGTACTTCTGGTAAGCTGGACAGGTGTCTACAAAAAGAGGGAGTTGGTGCTTCCTACTAGTAGGTGTTAGCAAACAATCAAAGGGAGTCGGTGCTTTTTGTGAGTGATGACTCATAAAATAGATTGATGTAATAGAGTAGGTTCTCTTATTTTACATCAATAACAACAACAAGCTTTGGTCATTTTTTCCCGAAAGGGTTTCCACGTAAAATCTTGTCTCATATGTATCATTCACATGGTGTGTTCTTCTATGTTGATTTCATATTGCTTCTATATTATATGTTTTGTTGATTATATGGATGGTTTCCAATTTTGAATAAGAAAAGTAAATTGGCATAAAAAAATTAAAAATTAGCCTTAATATTGATTCACCCCCTCTTAGTATTAACATTGTTTCCAACAATTGGTATCAGAGCCAAGTTCCTTCAGAAATAGCTTAATCGCTAGTAGGTATATCAGAGGGAAACAATGGCTAATCGAGTTTGGCTAACAACAGAAGGAGTTCCATTTTTAAATGGATCAGAATATGAACTCTAGAAGGTTAGAATGGTAGCTTATTTAATGGTGTTGGATGGTTAAATGTGGCTTTTGGTATTGAATGGAGAAAAGAGTGAGAAGAATGAAGAAGCCCAAAAGATTATCATGAAAGGGATATCTAAGTCATATGCTGATAAAGTGAGGCATTGTGAGTCAGCAAAGGAAGTTTCGAACAAACTGCAATTTCTTTATGAAGGAGATAGCGATGTGGTTCAAGGGAAGGATGAAGAACCTTGTTTCTCTAGCAATGAATCAGAACATGCAGAACTTGTTGCTCATCACACTCGGGTTTATGATGAAGAAGTCTCAAAAGGGAGATCATGTTGCTCAGAAGGTAAGCTATTGTTGTCTGATAAATGAAAAGAGGTAGGCCCTTCATTATCTAGATGTAAATGTGTCTCACTTGAAGATAGATATAGCTATGCATAATGTAATTGTAATGAAGATAGACCCACTTTAGCAACAATAGAAAATGGGGAATCCTCAGAGGAAGAAGAGAGATTCCTGGTGTGCTCATCCATAGGAAAAAAAAAAATAATACCCCAACTAGTGATGAAGAAGGGATAACTCTTAGACCTGTGGAAGACTTCATGGGCACAGAGATGGATTTAGATCTATGTGGTAACTCAGCTAGCACCTTTGATAGTGAAGAAGAGGATCTAGATGAAAGGATCTTTTATATAAATAGGTTGATCTTGGCTCTAAAGGATATCAAGGACCTATCAAAGGAAAATCTCAAGCGAGAGGAGAAATTGAAATTCTGTGAGCTTTAGAATGAGAAGTTGAGAAAAACAATGGTTGAACTAAATGCTCCACAAGAAGAGGCTATCAAATTGAATGGGATGTTAACCAATCAGCTGAGTAAGAAGGAAGCTCACTGTGAGAGATGACAAAATGAAGTGGTCTCATTAAGGAATGGTGTAGAAGATTCAAATAAAGAGTTGTCTCACTATAAGAAGCTTGAGGAGAGCAAGAAAGTCCCAGATGAGATGCTTGGAAAGAAAATGTCCTCTCTCATCAAGGCTAGTTTGGGTTTCAAGGAAAAAACTAACTCCAACAAGGAAAAGTCTGAAGGATCAACTTCCCATGTAAAGGGAGTTCAATGTTTCAACAACAACAAAGGAGACAAAGTTGATGGATAGCAGAGGCAATAGCAACAAGATAAGGAAATTAACAACAAAAGGCTAAGAAGAATAAGCTAGTAGTGCAGGAGAAGAGATCTAGCCAGCTACAAGAAAGAGTGCAAGGCAGTAATGCAAGTTGTCATCAAAGGCACATGAATCTCCAGCAGAGGTCCTTTCCTACTCAAGGACAGAGCCTTCACAGAAAAGGTAACCTCAGCCTTTAAAAGCTTTTTTATGGGTATTGTTTTTCTTGCAATAATCTTAGATGTAAAGCCATATATTGTAGATGGCATGCAAGGAAACAAGACGTGTTGGATAGTAGCAACCCAAGAATACATAAAGAGGCTAGGAGAAGGCATGTTGGCCATGATAGGAGTTTTGGCAAGAATGGTGTCAAGAAGAGTAACTCCTCCGCCCCATTCTTAAGGCAAACACAATGTTATTTTTGTGGAAATATTGGGCACAACAAAGCACGTTGCAGATATGTAAAGAAATGGAATGATTATTAGTTTATGCATGTGAATGTAGTAGATTGGGTTTTGAAGACAAGGAGAAACAATGGAGTTGAGAAATACATATTTTTCTTTGATACTCTGTGTCAAAATAGAAAGATGAATAAAGGAGGAAGAAATCAAAGAATGGTCCTCCTACTCTTGTAGTAGATCCAACTGTAAGGAGAAAGGGCTTCAAGAGGATTTGAGTGAAGAAAGAGGAGTTCAAATAGAAGTTTCCTCTAGCCATGTGCAGCCGAGAGAAATCCCAAACATGGGAAAAGAAGAAGCTGGAGAGTAATGATTATGTCACGACTTAACCATTGAAGGTATGGAAGAAGAAGGAGGATGATCTAATCAGGGGGAGTATATCCTTTATTTCTCTTAAGTGAAGGAAGAGAAGCGCCTCAAGAGAGGTTGAGTAAGTTAAATGTAGGAAGCAAAAAGAATGAAAAGAAAGGTGCAACTGATTGATGAAGGTATGGTCATGTTGTCATGTTGATTATAGAATAAATTGGTTTATTTTGAATGTATCAGCATAAAAAAGTGGAGGAGGAGTGCATCCAACATGAAGAATACACAACGATATCTTATGTTGTGGGAAGAAGAAGATGGGATGTAGGGGAAGTGTGGAATGACAGGAAGCTCACAGTCTAGTCAAGTCCATGGGATCGGTCCCCATGCAAAGGAAAGTAAGCAGTTGCAGTAGATCAAAGAGAATTGGCTTAGGGAGAGATGCTTTGATAAGAGGTAGTATGAAACAATTTTCAACCACAAAAAGGAAGATAGCTGAGAAAACGGAAGTTTGAGAAACCTTTTCTGAATTTGGACATTTCTTTTTGAGAAAGAATTATTGAAGTTTTCCTAGTAGTGTATCTAATTTGTATCATTTATTTTGGTGCAATTGGTATTAGTTGACCAAAATTCCCTATTATAGAAGTATGATCTTAAGGGGAGAAGTGGAGATGCTCAAATGAAATGAGCACAGCCTTGGAAGCAACAACAACAGTAAAGTGCGAGCCAAAATGCATCATCATTAATTGGTATTATCAATAGCATCAATACCATGAGTAGTTTAATTTGTATAAATTTATTTTAATTGGTACAAAATATGCATTAGTGGAGAGAGTACTTAGATAGCATCCATAAGGTGTCCAAAACCGGAGGCATTCAAATCATAGGCAATATATGTTTAGGGGGAGCATATCACATATTCCCAGTTTATGGAGCAACAACGGCGATGATTCTTTGAAGACATGTCTATAGAGAAGAATACACATATCAACATCTAGACTTTGGTCTTCACAACCAGTGATTGCATGGGGAGAAAGAGGCATCTTGTAGCCCCTTTCCATCGATGTCAAAGGGGGAGGGAATTTGTGAAGAAGTTGTAATGGCCTGTGCAAAAGAGAGAAATCTATTGGTGGCTTATGTAAGAAGATGTGTGGAAGCATCATGGGGTTTGGCCATCAAAGTTAAGATAAGGATGACGTGTTGCCATCAATGCTAAAGGGGGGGATTATTGGACAGTTGGCATTGTCTGAATGGCCAGTGGCCTAGTGAAGATATCTGCAACTGTGTTGGCGTTGATGTTAACATTCATGTTGGGGAGATTTGTTGGGCAGTTGAAATTTCCTAACTATTGGCAGGAGTGTTGGCATTGATTTCAACCAGACTAGCATGGATACTTGTCATAGCATGTGTTGGCAGTGATGGCCTAGAACAAATCCCATAGTTGTTGCAGTGCTCTGTAGAGAATCATCAAAGTAGAAGGCTTATTGGAAAAGCCATAAAATGATGACTACTGTGTTGGTCAGGATGGAATCCCATGGTAGCTGTAGTATTCATGTAGAGAATCATCATAGTAGCAGGCTTACTGGAGAAACCATAAAATGATGATTATTGTGGTTGGGAATTTAGGATTCCATTCACAAGAAAGAGAATCAAGGAGCAAAGAGTGGAAGATAGTTCTCAGCCATCCTAAAGATAGAAAGTGAGCTGAAAGATTACATCGGACCTTATCCATTGGGAAGTTCTCTTAAAGAGATTTCCAATGGTGTGTGGAAGTCTGAAAATGGCCTCTTGGATCAAAAATTATGGTCTGTTGAAGTCAAAGTCTTGAAGTCCTAAGCAGGCCATATCATAGCATCAAAGTAGACTATATCGAAGGTATGAGCACATCGTGACCTGATATTGAAACTCTCGAGCATGCCACATTGGAGGTCGGGACATCGACATATTGGATATCTGAACCACGGAGATCCGGACATCAACAGATCAGATACCGGGACATCAGAGAATTAGTGCAGGTGGCACATCAGAGGTTAGAGTAGATGGCATATTAGAGGTCATATCGAAATATCACAATATCGAAGGATTGGGACATCAGATTATCAAAACTTCTTAACTAAGTATGCTAAGAAGTTATGATGTCCAGAAGTGCTGGTAATACTAAAAGTTCTGAGGAATAACGAAGGAGATTAACAAAGGGTTTTGTTGCAAAACCAAGGTTTGAAGGGCCCTCTTCTCTCTCCATTGGTAGGACACGTGGCAGCATAAGATTGGATTTGATAAGATACAATGTCATCTGACGTTGTAGTATGATATGACACATGGCAAGTTGATTCAATGATATTGGGTGCCCTAATGTGCTAGATCCAAATGACACGTGTCATCGTTATAAAGACACCATGTGGAGTGATGACATCATATCAGAGGTTAGCATATCAGAGGATTAAAACCTCGTAACTTTGGAACAGATGGTTTTTGGAAAAGTTACGATGGAGGGGAATTCCGATATTATGTTGGCTCTTGGTCATGAGAATCCAAAGAACCAAGGGCATAGAGCAATTAATAAAGTAATATTGGCCCCCAGCAAGAACAAAAGGCCTTATCACTTAAAACTTAAGCCACTGGTCACAAATCTCAGTCCCATGAAGGAGAAATGATAAGGGACTAAGAATAAGGGATTAAAGGACAATCAGAAGCTTGTGATTTCATAAGGTCTATTGATAAGAGTTATGATATGTAGGGGCTATGACACAACACCACAGTGGAGTATGAAGGCAACAGTCACAGGTCTTGATCCTATAAGAAAGAAAATGCCAAAGGAGCTAAGCGCTAAGGGTGTAAGGTATCAAAACTAAGTAATATCGTAGCATCCATCTTGTATGAGTTACGATATGTTGTGGCACTGATATGATAGTACAAAGGTGTATGGAAAATGGATGAGTCAGCATCAAGGACCATGCCTTACAAAATAGAGTGTTGAGTCCGCCTTGAGGTGAGACAAACCATCTTTGTGCTTAGATGCACGCCTCAGTGAGTTAAATGTATGAATGGGTCGGAAGCTAAAGAACAAATGTAAATCGATAGAGATGGTTCATGGAGTCATATGGATCTGCAAAAAACTCTAAGACAAGGAAACGAGGACAACAATGCATAAGGAAGCCATGCTGAAGTACATCTAAGTTGTGTGAAACCATGAATAAGCATGGAGAGCGTCAATGATAGGATATTTGTTCACAGAGAGAACTATGACTAGTTGGAGTGTGAAGGTGGTCTAATAATTAATTCTCAGTATGGAGAAACAGTCAAGTGCCCATTCTCATGCTTAATGCAGTGTCAATGACCAAGTCAAATGCAACAACAGAATGGAAGAGCCATGTTAAGGTACACTCGGGGCATTGTGAATGACAGATATGATGTATAGTAGAGGTAATTGTGTGTAGTGTGTAGCAGAGGAAACAAACAACAGAGTCTAGTTGAGCAATTCGGGGTATAGCGACAGTTTTTTCTAGATAGTAGTGTGGAAAAGATATACATATATGTGTAGGTTGTTGTGGAATTCTAAGTTAGCTTGTTTTGTAGAGAAAGGTTGAGAGTGCCTATACATAAGTAAGATACCCCAAGAGAAGATGCATTGTTGTGTGAGAAAGGTCGAAGGTGTCTGTGCAGAGAATAGAGTTGATTGTGTGTTGTTGAAAGAAAAAGGTCGAGATTTGAGTGCATGATGATGAATAGAATATAACAGAGAGTTGCGTGAACTATGAGGAGTGACTATTGTTGAGGAGATCAATGTGTTGTTGTAGAGTGAGCAAAGTTGAGATCACACAAAGTGGCTGCCATAGACAGAGAAAATTCAGTTCCTATTTGAGTGTGGGTTGGAGCCTCATACTAGAAGTTGGTGCTTCCATCTCTAGTGGGTGCTTGAGAAGGCTTGGGGGTCGGTGCCTCCTACAAGTTGGCACTTGCATAAATACGAGTTGCAAGTTCATGCTTACAAGAAATCCGTGAAGTTGGTGCTTCATGGGCTGCTTCTAGTAAGTTGGACAAGTGTCTACAAAAACAGGGAGTTGGTGCTTCCTGCTAGTGGGTGCTAGCAGACAATCAAAGGGAGCCTGTGCTTCCTATGAGTGATGTCTCACAAAACAGATTGATGTAATAGAGTAGGTGCTCTTATTTTACAACAATAACAACAACAAGATTTGGTGGTTTTTTCCCAAAAGGGTTTCCACATAAAACCTTGTGTCTCATATGTATGATGCTCATGGTGTGCGATTGTATGTTGACTTCATATTGTTGCCATATTATATATTGTTGATGCTTATATGGATGGTTTCCAAGTTTGAATAAGAAAATTAAATTAGCACAAAAAATTAAAAATTAGCCTTAATACTGATTCACCCACTTCTCAATATTAACATTGTTTCCAACAGGGTGATCTCCACGAGCCTTAGATTGTCTCTAAAGTACATGTACTTGTCCCTCAGCAACAACGTCGTCAGAACATTAGTTGTCTTCTCATTGGTGGAGATATGTTGGAGCCTTATTTCTCTCCTCTACAACATGTCATGAATGTAGTGTTACTTGATCTAAATATGCTTCGAACTGTCATGGAACACGTGATTCTCTAAAATCTTCACAAAGCTTTGATTATCACAATTTACCATTGTCATTTCCAACTCTTGGCTGAAAAATCCTACAAACAATTTCTAGAGCCAGACTACTTTAGTGTAAGCCTCATTGGCTGCAATGTAATTTGCTTCAATAGTGTTGAGTGAATCAACCTTTGCTTGTTACTCATCCATGATATCATAGTGTATCCCAAACTAAAGCATACTCCTGATGTACTCTTCCTAAATTCAACACTTCAAGCCAAATCAATCCCTGTATATACCTGAAGCTATACATTCTTGTTTGCAACATACCTCAAGCCATAGTTCATTAAACCATGCAAATATCTCAATATGGGCTTTGCTGCAATCCAATGTTTGTGTCTGAGTTTTACATGGAACTAGCTCAAAGTGTTTGCAGCGAAGTAGAATTATGGCCTAGTGTTAACCAAATGCATCAATATACGAATCAGTCATCGATACGTAAATGGATCTTCCAATCTAGAGTCAGGTACTATTAACTTTTTCAATTTATTTACCATGGGAGTCGCTATGGATTTGCAATCCGTCATACCAAACTGCTAAATGATCTCTAACACATACTTTCCTTGACCAAGGAATATTTCACCAGGTTTTTTCCATACTTCTATTCCCAAGTAATAATGCATCAACACAATATCCTTCATGTTGAACTAAGAATCCAACTGCTTCTTGCATTGAATGATAAGAGGCTTGGCACCTATGAGAAACAAGTCATCAACATATAATCGTAAGATCACAAGTGCATTCATCACAACCTTAAAGTAAAGGTTTCAATCATCTTCACTCATGGTAAATCTCAGTCTCATCAGATAGCTATCAATATGATCATACCAAGATATGGGAGCTTGATTATATCCATACAAGGTCTTTTTCAACCTACAAACATCAGAATCCTTTCCATATACCTCAAATCCTCAAGGTTTCTCTACGTACACTTCTTCCTCAATCCAAACATTGAGGAAAGTAGTCTTTACATCCTTCTAGTGTGAATTCTATCCCAACACAACAATAAGAGAAATGATGGATCTAATGGAGCTGTACTTGAAAACAAGAGAAAAAGTCTCATCATAGTATTCTCTATCTTTCTACGATAATCCTCAAGACATGAACCGCACCTTGTATTTGTCAATACTACCATCTGCAACATGCTCTATCTTATATATCCATTTGGAAGTCACCAATGACTTCCCTTCAGGCCTTGGCATAATTTCCCAAGCATCATTCTTCATGATCAATTGGTACTCCTCATTCATTATTTACTTCCACACTTGTTGGCTGATTGCTTCTTCATATGTGGAAGGTTCTTCATCAAGGAGTTTTGTCATGAGAGCTACATAACTGGAGAACTTATTATGTTTCTTCACCTCTCTATATGTGCCATCAAGAGCTACATTCTTTATGCCTCCTCTAATGTGGATCTAAGCCATGCTAGTCTCCTCTTAATCTTTGAAACTATATTTGGTTCTACTGGATCTTGAAGCCCTTTTGGCCTTCTAGTACATTCTGTAGAAACTGAATTCCCCTCTCTTGATGCCTTATTCTTTATTTCATCAAAGGAATCCACAAAGACTTCCTTAGACCTCCACTATGCCACTTTCTCATTGAAGGTGACATCTCAGCTAATCTCAATTCGTCATTGATCTAGAATGTATATTTTGTAGGCTTTTGAAGATTCATTGCATCCAACAAATATTCCTTTCTTTCTTGAAATCTCAAGCTTGTTCCGCTTATCCTTAGGAACATGAATATATCTAGGACAACCAAATATTCTCATGTTCTCAACCTCTAGATTCCTTTTGGAGAAGGATTCTTGTGGAGTCATACCTTCAAAAAATCTATGATGACTTTGATTTTGAATGTACACAGTTGTCTAGGACACTCCACCCCATAAGAACAATGACAAGTCCAAATCATGCATTGTGGCCTTGAAAAAAAATTCAATAGATTTTTTCTTTCGTTCTACTATACCAGTATATTATGGATTAAAGGTGGAAATTAGCTCCCTCTTAATCCTGACTTGTTTGTAGAAAGAAACAAGATCCTTTGAGGTGTATTCTCCTCTATTGTCAGATCTCAGTATCCTGATCATTTTACCTATCAAGTTTTCCACTTCAGCTTTAACTTCCTAGAAATTTTCAAATACCTCATCCTTTGTCTTCAAGAGATATATCCATGTCTAGCAAGAGAAGTCGTCAATGAATTTCACATAGTACAATGAACCCCCAAGCGATTTTACAAGCATTGGGCCACATACATCATAATGAATCAAATCTAAAGCCTCCTTAGATATATTTTCACTATTTGGAAATGGTTTATTGACGTTATTCCCAAGAGCATAGCCTTTTCATAAACCACCATTCTTTAAATGTAGTTCATGGTCCCCTTACACTATTTCACTTAATTCAGAAAATGCTCTAAAATTAAGATGTCCATACCTTAGGTGCCACAACTCACTTGGATATATTTTTTCATGTACTAATGATTGACCTGGCTTACTCACAATTCTATACAATCTTCCATCATGATTCCCAATAACCCTAGCATCATCTATACTAGAGCCCTTTGACCACACAAGTACTTTGTCATCCACAAAAGCAGCTCATCTCCTTTATCTTCTAAACAAGAAATAGAGACAATATTATTTTTCAAACCTAGTACATAGAGGACGTTGTTGAGTTGAATGTTGCTACCATATTCCAGCTCGATGGATTCCTTTATAACTGCTTTGACTACATAGTTGTTATTGTCTCCCAATTCAACTCTTTGAGACTTATTTTTTGTCATTTTTGAATGATTCATATGCTCTCCAATCATGTGTCTTGATGTTCCATTATCTACTAGTCACATGTCATCATCATCTGCAAAGGAACCTATTAAAGCGGAGTATTAGAAGAAATTGTTTTCTCCTTTGGGCTTCTTTGGTTTTTCCTCTTCTTCATTTTTTGTTGCAAAATCATGTTGTTTCCCTTATATTTTCTTTTTAGCTATATTAAGACAATCTCTCTTGAAATGTCCATATTCTTGACAACCATAGCATTGTATCTTTGATAAGTCTTTCTTCTTCCAAACTTCTTCTTTCCCTTATTCCTGAAGCGAGCTACAAGGGCTTGAACTTCTTCATGTTTACAGTCTCTAGTCATCAATTTTGTTGAATCTTCTTGAGCACATGATGTCCATAATTTCTCAAATGAAGGAGCTTCTTTCCAACTACTTATGCCTGTTGTAAATGCATCCCATGATCTACGGAGACAATTGAGTGTTGTAGCCACAAGTTCTTGATCAGAGATAGTTTCTCCAACAACTGAAATTTGATCTCTGATTTTCAAAATCCTCATGAAGTATGAGGCCATAGTGTCATCATTAGTCATCCTTGTATTTCTAAGCTCATTTTTCAAACTCATGGACTGATCAACATTCTTAATAGTGTAGAGATTTATTAGGGCATCGTACATTTTTTATCTGAATCTTGGGGGGATACCCCGAAGGTCTAAAACATTGAAATGGATCTTATGGGGGAGGCCCCCAAGATCTGAAGAATTGCAATGCTAGAAAGAAAATGACAGAACACACAGTAAATAAAACCACAAAGAGACTTTTTATTAAAACCGATAATAATTATCAAGGCTACATTGTGGTGGCCAATCTATCCTTTTACAAAATGCAACTTGTTACTTATAGTTTTTTCAGTTACAATACCACGGGTCAATTCCATGGGTCAATGAATACCATGGGTGGATGTCACAATACCACAGGTCAATTCCATGGGAGAATGAATACCATGGGTGGATGTCACAATACCATGGGCAAATATCATGGGTGGATGTCACTTACAATACCATGGGTGGATGAATACCATGGGTTGATGTCATTTTCTATTCGGATCATTCCTCCCTCCTTAAGAAGAAATGGTCCCCATTGCGTGAAGTTCCTTCCTATGAAGCCTTTGTTGAATATGAAGAGCCACTGAAGAGAAGGGTTTTATGTGGTTAACCCATAACCATGATGAATGAAGATCCGAGGATAGAGATACACTATAATGCTTGTGACCAAATGTGATACTGACAGTGTGTAGCCTAGAAAATGGACTTTGATGAAGTGTGGGTTTGTGGATGACCCATAACCATGATGAACGAAGATCCGAGGATAGAGATACCCTGTAATGCTTGTGACCAACTATGATACTGACATTCTGCGGCCTAGCAAATGGACTTCGATGAAGTGTGGGTTTGTGTATGACCCATAACCATGATAAATGAAGATCCAAGGATAGAGATACCCTATAATGCTTGTGACCAACTGTGATGCTAACAGTGTGCGGCGTAGCAAATGGACTTCGATGACAAGGATTTTGTGCAGTTGACCCATAACCGTGATGTTGGTTGTTAATGAAGTAGCAGGTGCCTATATAGCCTGGGGTGGAAGGGAACGTCTCCAAAGAACCCAAGACGAATGCTACTATGCTGAAACTGATGAATGTGAAGTAGATGCCTACTAAAGTGGGGTGGGAGGACACGTCTCCAAAGGGAACCGCCTCCGAATGCTGCTCCAGAATTAAAATGGACATAACTCGGTCAATATAACTCAGAATATTTATTATAACCCGTTTTTGGAAATAGAAGGCCCATTTTTCATATTCCCATGTGTTGGAAATCCTTATCTAGACCCTCTAGAATCTCAGATTCACACTGCAACTTTTCCTCCATCACAAAAGTTTTGAAAAAAATAGATGCTTTTAAATCAACGATATCTCCCACATCCGAACTCCGATTCGACCTATTTTTTTTAAATGGAGTAATTTTTCAAGAGGATATCAAATCTACAATCACTTTCTAAAATTCTGCACCAAAATTGCAAAAAAAAGATAGGAGAGTCGTCATCCACGAATTGTCATCAAAAACATTTCTGCAACATAGTTGATTTTAAATCAGCGATATCTCCCTCATCTGGACTCTGATTCGGCCGATTTTTTTTTTTGAATTTGGGTATTTTTCCGCAAGGAATTCAGGTCTATTATTTGTTTTTGTAAATTTTGCACCAAAAATTTTAGATCTGATCTGCAAATGCGCCACCCAAAAAAATTTCTACAAAAAAAATGAAAAAAGAAAAATCCTTCTTGCTCGGCCCAAGAAAATGCTCTATGAAGGAAATAGCATATGCCTGAAGTTTGTTGAATATTGCTACAAAATTTGAAATTGAAATATTCATCAAACCCTCATTCCCATGGAATCATAACCTGCTCTAATACCATTGATCCGTATCTTGGGGGAGGCCCCCAAGATCTAAAAGATTGAAATGGATCTTGTGGGGGAGGCCCCCAAGATCTGAAGAATTGCAATGCTAGAAAGAAAATGAGAGAACACACAATAAATAAAGCCACAAAGAGATTTTTTATTAAAACTAATAATAATTATCAAGGCTACATTGTGGCGGACAATCTGTCCTTTTACAAAATGCGACTTGTTAGTTATATTTTTTTTCAGTTACAATACCACGGGTTAATTCCATGGGTGGGTGTCACAATACCATGGGTCAATTCCATGGGTGAATTAATACCATGGGTGGATGTCACAATGCCATGGGAAAATACCATGGGTGAATGAATACCATGGGTGGATGTCATTTACAATACCATGGGTAAATTCCATGGGTGGATGAATACCATGGGTTGATGTCATTTTCTATGCAGATCAATTTTCTTGGAGGTGTCATACTCTACAATGTAGAGAATGAGATGATCTCTAATGGAGTCTACCATTACACTCATAGCAGTAATGTCATCCTCCTTGAACTTCTCTTTTCCAACTATATCATTTGGTTTAGTATTCTTCCCTATCACAATATCCAATACTTTGTTTTTGGCAAGAATAAGATCTATTCTGACTTTCCAAGCTTTGAAGTTTTATTCTCCCTCTAACTTATTTTCAAAATTCATGGAGGAAGCCATAGATGCTAATGTACAAGAAGGAATTTAGTAAAATACTCTTTCTAGGTTTTCTGCAAAAGCGATCTCAATGTACCTTCCTTATGTCACTAATGCTTTGATACCATGTTGATTTTCTAGTGCAATTAGGGTTATCACTATATTTCTAAATTTTATATAATTATTCTTTATGTATATTCTTTCAATTTGATCCAATATATCATTTAGAAATTATACTTAAGAAATTCAACGATAAAGAACAATAGAAAATTAGAGATCACACTACACAAAAGAGAGACAATATTTTCCCTGGGAAAACCCACTACGGGGGAAAAAAACCAACAACCTTTTCACTAAAGAAATTATTCTTGTTCAATAAGAGACACACCTATAACTATGGTAAAAATTGGTCTTGTCCTCCAAGTCAAGTTACCCAAATCTAATCCTATACTTTACTCTTGATCCTACACTTCCAAAATTTTGGTCGTCCTACAATACCAATTGTCTGAGAATTTTGGCCATGCAACAGTTGCCCTAGTAACCCCTAATATTTTGGCCCCCTGCACTAGTTCCTCTAGAAACTGTGAATCACAAAGAGCGAGATTCCTTGACACGTGTGAGTTGCTATATAGAGAGATAAGAGAGAAAATTTGGCCTTTTCTTCATCCTTATTGTCCTTTGCTCACTTTCCCAGAAACTGTCTTAAGAGAGGAATGTGAATTTCCCAAATGAGGCATTTAAGTTTCCTTTATATAGTAGTTTCTCTAGGATAAATGGACATGTCTCTTGGCTAAGGCTGACTTGAATTGAAGGGAAACTAACTTGTCACGTTTGGAGCAAAAAAAATCATTTTAAAATTCAAATTTACATCTTTTGAAAGTCATAATGGGACTTTGTCTCAAAATAAATTTTCCTTTGACTCAATAATTTATAAATATGCTTTACAATGATAAATATAATTGCATAAGGTGACAACAAGTACATTACGAAGTCTGGACATACCTAAAAATTCAACAAAGATGGCTCGTAAGTGCACATGGTAGTTTGGGCAATGGTTTGATTAGGCTATGAGGTCGTCGACGTAAGATTCCATAATGTGTTTGATGTCATGGAAGGTGTACGAAATGGCATAATGGAAGGTGGTTCTATAATTCTTGAGGCTGAAAGCTAGCTTATGATAAGCATGTGTACCTTAAGGACATATGAATGTAGTTTTTCGTTGGTCCCCCAGATTAATTTGTATTTTATTACAGCTCGAGAATCCATCCATGAAAGAAATAAAACAATATTGACACATTCATTGATGATTTGATTAATGAATGGGGTGATGTTGTAATATTCCTAATGGAAATATTAAGTGAATAACATAAACATGCACTATAACAAAAACTAGGAAATTCAACACATACACAACAAATCAAACACAAGACGAAGTGCACCAAAACCCTGAGCCATTTTATTTATCTCTAAGCAAAATGTAGTACAAATGAGTATGGAAGTAGGAACCTAGGCTTGCTATAGCAAGCAAGAAAAAACCCACGTTGGAATTGTGATACCCAAGTGTTGGAATGACTCCACCAAAAACATTTGCGTTGACCTAGGAAATTACTGCCACTGTTGTTGTAGGTGCACTGATATTTTGGCCTTCAAATATACTCCAAAAATTCTGTAAAATTAAATGTAGTCTCTCCACACCAACTCCAACAACACCTAGAAATATCTCATGGATGCAAGTGGTAGAAATGGTCCTAAAGTGAAGTGCACCCTCCTCTAGAGATTTTTGCTACAGACTACTGACTGGAACATTGATTTTGGCTAGAAATATTGCCCAGAAAAATCTGCGAAATTAACTCTGGGCTCCTCTCCAAACCCACAAAAACCCATCAAGGGTTTGGGTTGAATCTAACATGCCCTAGTGACCCCCAAGAATTGTGTGTGGCTCCAACTGGCTGGAAAAACGCCTTGTATAAAGATTACTAATGTAGGAATCCAAATCAATTCTGGAGAAACCTCCTCCAACCCCTGCAACCACTTCACCAATATCCTTATCTCTTCTTTCCCAAACCCCACAAAATTTCCCTACTCTCTATGGCTATGTAGTGGATATCCAGTGGCCCCTACACAGACCCAGATTTTAGATAATTTTACCCTCAAAAATACAACTCCCTTAGTGTTATCGGGAAAACTAGTGTCCATTCAGAGCTGCTAGTCCCACTAAGACGGGTAGCTATCTTAGAAAAAAACAAACTAAAGTCACTTGTGTTTTCCTTTATGAGAAATAGATGAGAGAGAAGCAGAGGGTACCAACATCAATCTTTCGCTTGGCTCCTTGCTTGTTTCCTCTCTCCTTTGACAGAGCTTTGCCACTCTTCCTTACTTGTCCCGCTTCAAAGAACACCTGTAGATTCAAAGCAACATAATACCATCAAAGCGTAGAGATCTATCACCATAAACAATATAGGATCAGATATATATTGACCATACAAGTGCATATATCAATACAAGATTTAGAGACATACAAGAATATGGAGGAAAACTCAAATATCTTTATTGGTAGAAGTAGTAGAAGAGAGGATTACAACCCGTTGATCTAACCCAGCGCCATCCTCCCAACATGAAATCCCTCTTCACCTCATGAAAAGCTAGATCACCCAACACTATGATGTTCCACAGAGAAAGCAACAACACTTCCTTACAAGATACAAAATTCCAGCCTTTGGATCTCTAGGATGAGGGATCCATATATAGATATTTGCAGGTGGGTGAGTCAGCTTTTGGGTTTTTTATTAGTGTCATTTCTCTGATAGTTCTTCATTCCACTTGGATATTTCATGATATCCTACTCATCCTTGGGCGAATTCAGAGAGGCAAGTGTCAAATCGGCAGTTTCTGGAAGATTCTCTAGGTTTCCACCTAGCCAACTGCCTCTGCCATTTGTCTGCTCTCGCTCATCGCACCCTACAGAAGGGATTTTCAATATGCATCACACTTTCTGCATGTAGTAAGTGAGATGCAATGCACCCTTAGCACTGAGCAGTCGGTATGGTCTAGTTTTGACCAGTTCTAAGTAGTTTTTCAGGGAGAACTTCTGGGAGATTATGTAATCAGCTAACCTTGTTCCTTTAGGGTGTGTAACAACACTTTTAGGGGCTTAGAAGCCCTTGGTTTATGGACATATGATATTGGGGTTGAAGTACCCAAATATGTCTAAACACTCAGCCCAAAAAAATGCCAAGTGGATACTTTCCCTTCCAATCGATAAATTCTTTCAAAATCTCTGGCCCAATATCCACTTCCTGTTAGTTGTTCTCAACCCATGAATTCCCTTTCTATGCCCTATAAAAAGCACGACCAAGCTGGTGAATGATTTTCAAATTAGTTCCTCAAACACCTGGAACAAACTCCCTCTAACTCTCCTAGGGTGACACTCGAATTTCACCAAAGGTAGAGGTGGAATTCCTTAGTGGGAATTCCTTGTGCTAAACAATGTTGGTTGTCTTGGATAAATATCTCAAGAGAACTTTTGTTCAAAAGTAAGTTGACAAAAAGAGACAAATGAAGGCCTCTTCTCCTTATTTATAATTGTTGGCCTCCTTTTCTCCCTTGGTTACCCCCACTCTTTCTCTCTCCTAATTCACACCCCCTCCTCTCTCTCTCCTCCAAGAGTGTGAGTTCCCTTCTTGGCCAAATTTCTCTCTCTTGTGAGCCCCATGTTCCACTAGAGCTACAATTTCATTTTTTCCTCCTAAATCCCAATGCCAAAATTGCCTCCTCATCTCAAAATCATCTCTAATGTAGAAAATCAAAATTTGGGATATTACAAGTGATGATAGTACTTGATACCTCCAACATATAGGGGTTCTCCCCAATGTGAAGTCCCAATTAGACCTCACGGCATTTGGAGTAGGAGCCCCATCCGGAGTATTGACCCGACCACCATAAATTGAGTTTTTCTTTGCCTACAATGAATATCATAAGAGATTGCACACATATCCTTTGAAATTGGCAAGTGTGTCAACATTGTGAAACACCAACTACAATGTGTAAAAGGAGAGCTTCACGAGAGGGGAGATAGGATTGAGACTTTGGAAGGAAGTAATAGTACTAACCTAGGAGAGACACACAAGATCAAGAATTATTAATTAATTATCTAGTGAAATAGTTCATGTAGATACAACACTCATTAAAGAAAATACAACACACATTCAACAATATGAGCACCAAATCCAATGAAGTAGTTCAATTTCTTTAGTACATATGGAAATAACATATACCTCAAACATCCAAGGAATAGTCCTACAATATTCATGATACATGCATGAAAATGTGTTGGCTCTATGAGCTTCAATTATTAGATTAAAGATCTAAGTACATAGTTACGATGGTTAGCCACTAGCTTCAGTAGTGAAGCATTAAGTCACTTCTTACTTCTCCAAGGAATGATATTCTCTTCTATGTAAAGTTTGAGATGCCAAAACTAGCTCTCTGGAGCCTAAGCCTCCAAAATCCCTTTGCTTGAGTTATGAGGTTTCTTTTATAATAAGAGGAATGACCTTTCATACCCCCTATGATTCTTGAGTTACCCTCATGACTCTTGGACTCCTAAATGACTTTTCAATTTCTATAAGACTCTTTTTTCCACATATTACTTTTCATATTCCACATGTGACTCTTGGACTTCCACTTATTACATTTTTTCATTTTCCTTTTGATAATTACATCATCATATCTACAAATGATGTGGCAAGACACATGGAAACACATGAAATTGTGATGACACTGGTACAAGTCACAACTTGCAATGACGACATGGAGTTTCATGATGATGTGGCAATGCCAAGCTACTCTCTTTGTTTCTACATCTTTGAATTATTCATGATATATCTAATCAATGCCTCATCTTCACCCTCCAAAGGGTCATGGATTAGCATTAGGACCTTCTGAGTTATCATAAAATGTCTTCATTCTATCATGGTCTAGGGTCTACTTCATGTCTTCTTGGTCATTCTTCTTTGTGCTTCTTCTCTGCAAGTGCTTCTCTGCTTCTTCTCCTTGACATCTTCCTTTAGAATCACCTTGTCATGCTGAGATGGTACACCTACCAATGAAGATCACTTATGACAAGGAAAAATTAGTATTGAAATCATCTATCTTGTCTCTACTTTGCTCATGGAATAAGTTGCTTGTGATAGGCATAAGAAAGGACTAGGAAGGAGGGGCTTGATGATGAGGGCGTAGTTGAGCTCAACAATGGTCTAGGAAAGCACCACTATTCATTAGAACTATGCCATGCATTATGAGGAGGCTCTCTTTAAGGTCCAACACAGTGGGAAAGTTCAAGGAACAATGTGATGAGCCTAATGGCTAAGACTGTGCCATGCATTAGCCTCAAAGGAATAGGAGACAATGAGAGCATAGTTTGACTTGAAAATGTCTAAGAGGAGGCCTCACTAAGCTCTAAGACTGTAACATGCACTAAGGAAGAAAGGCAGGAAAAGTATTAGGTACAAAGAGGGACTAAATTCAACAATAGGAGCAAGACTAAGCATTGTTATTGTGCCATGCATTAGGCTTAAGGGCAAGCCTCTATATGGAACACCCTCCTCCCACATCCACCCAAGTAACCATGTCAATAGGGGTAAACATGAGACAAGAGGCTACTATGATTCGATTTGACCTCATAGGTGACCCTAAGGAAGTGGAATCGACGGAACATCACATACAGTCATCCAACATCATCAACAGAACCCTTAGGAGACCAGTCAACCACTCAGATAGCCTATCCTTGGGTCACACTATTGTTCTGGACCTCTTAGGCCACGTTGGCTCTCATGCTATGGGAAAGGGAGTGACTAGAGACCTAAAGTCACTCTCATAGGTCTTCCTGCTAGTGATGTGGAATAAATTTTCTAGTTCTATGCTAGTGAACCCAGGATTTAAGCCACTTTTTAAGACCAGGAGCCCAGGCCACTGCCCAAAATGGAATGAAATCTCATAATCAAGTACATTATAGGGAAACAATGATGCAAAATAAATAATCTCAACAATACCTTAACTATATCCCTACTAGTCATGACAGATATTTTGTTTAACATATCATCAACATGTAACCTACAGGTGTAAACAACATAATTAAGTGTAGGGATATCATACTTATCTAAGAATTGATATGAACCATTTTTCTCTCATGCCATTTGTTGAATTATCATCTATTAGGTCATAGGAACATTATCCATGCATGTAAAAGTAAAAACATGTTGAGAGTCATACATAGTTGTTGTCACAAAATGTACATATAAACAGCATAATAGGAACAGAAATATTGTAAACATATCAACCATCAATATCCATATATACATCAGAACATTTTCACATTAAAATCAAGGGAATGAATTTCTCATTAATGAATGCAATTAACCAACCAGAGATGGGACTACCACATTCCACTTGACCATAGAATGGATGAGCCAAATCTCTCTTCAGCCATTCAACCTCATCCCATATTCCAAGCATGAATGTGTGACTCAAACCAAAATAACTCAACCAGGGCATACCGAGGCTAAACCACCTCACCCTCATCAATAGAAACCAGGATTTACCATAATTCATCCCAGATCACTAGGCCAACACAATGAACACATCATAACAGGCTTTACCATGATCTTCACCCGATCACTAGGCCAAACAAGCATGGATGTCACCAAATCTCTCCACCTACACCGTGAGAAATTTTCCTGTCTCCTAGTCTCTCAGTCTTTACTGCAATCCAAACCTGGATCACTAGGACCTAAACTAAGAGCCACTCTCCAGGCTTTACTGCATATCCCAAACATGATAATACTAGGCCCAATGGAGAGAAAACCACCTCTTGGATTTACCGTATAGCTGGCCATTCACCGTTAAGGCTTCCTATGCCCACTGAGGCAACACAATCCTCCCTTTACCGCAGCCCATAGTTTGGCTCAAAGGTCACTACGCTAGTGGCTTTACCGTGATCCACAGTCTGGCTCAAGGACCACTAGTCCATGTGCTTTATCATTCGGAGATCCACCCCACTCAGCTTCGAATCCATGTGGCAATCTAGCTCAATCAAAACATGAGAACCCCATCACACCATGGCTATCCGGAAATGGCAAGGATAGGCTGAAAACATTATTACACCTGGAAAAACCCAGGCCATGATAGAAAAGAACTACATGCAATGCCATGCATTTCAAATCTAGCAAGGAAAATACACATGCAAGTCAATGCCTACAATGAATCTTGTTGTAGCTGCTTGATTTCACCTTTCCCTGCTTGATCTTTGCTTCCTATTGCCTTCTTTTCCTTTCTTGCTCCATTGCCAAAGTGTTCCAAGAAAACTCTAAGTATCCAAGAGTAGGAGAGAGAGAGAGAGAGAATAATGAGAGTGCTCCAAAACTGAACTGAAAAAAGGTTACTAACTAATCCTCATAAGCCTTTTTATGAATGAGGCCTCTATTTTCTTCATTTTCCATTATTTTCCTCCTCACATGCAACCTATGACCATTCATGTCCTTTTTCTCCCAGTTTCCATTATTTTCATAAATAAATGTGCCAAAAATACCATTTTGCCTTTTCAAAGTCTTAGCCATTGCCTTTTCCAATTTCCTTAGCCATTAACAACCAAATAAACACTCCCTAGGATGTCCTACACAACATTCAACTTGTAATAATTGTCATGTTCATCTATGGTCATTGTTTTTAACTTTTATTACATCAAATTTTCACTAGTATTGTTACACTATGTCAACACAATTTAGCTCAACAATGGCTGATTTTTCATTCAGAATGTGCTTTATGCCCTATGCTAGCACAGTTTGACTTGACAGTCACTAAGATGAGGTCTCATTGTGTACTAAGACTGTGTTATGCTCTTGGAAGGAGAAGAGGCTTAAGGGAGGCTGAAGTTTCTTCAATAGTGACTAACTACTTACTAAAAGTGTGCCCTGCGCCCTAAGCTAGTGTAGTTTTCTTCAACAATGATTGATTGTTCACTAAAAGTGTGCCTTATGCTCAGGAAGGCTCACTAGAAGAGGTAATTTCACATTTGACTAAGGAAAGTAGCAGAAGGTAAGTCACTTTTCCTAGGGAGATTTCTCATTGCATTGTCAAGGGAGGAGGATCTTTGCATGGTGCAATTTGATTTTTCAAGGTGAGGAAGGAGGCCATTGTTATCAACTATAAGTTCTCCATGCATTATGCAAAGATGAGATGATCAAAACTCAATACAGTGAGTTAGTACACACATAACAAGGGTTAGGTAACTCTTCTTTGAAGGTTATTAATGTGCAAACGTAAGAACTTACCTTGAAGAGGACTTAGTTCATGGGTGTAGGAGGGAGAAATATGATCAATGAGGCTCATCGCCTGGGAGGATTGAATATTTCATAACTTGCAAAGGGAAGTAGGACTAAGAATAGATCCAAAATGGATAAGTGTGGGACCAATAAAGTAAGAGAGGGAAAAGCATCCGAACGAGACTCAGACATAGATCACATACAATAATTCCATTGATACAAGCCAAGAAAATGCACATGACTCATGAACAACAATCAAACCTTGAAATGTCAACGAAGCGACACTTAGAATACAGGTTGTGACCGAAATTTTAAATGTGACCAAAAAGTGTGCTAGGGTATGGGAATGTGTCTACCACATATTCTCATGATCTATAGGACCATCTAATGTAGAAGAGTGTGCTAAAATTTCTTCTAGTGATCTGCAAAGGTGTGACACATATACCAAGTGAAAATCATCAATAGCAACACTGCGACTATAATAAAATGTGAAAATGACACTTGCAAAAGCTTAAGAAATTGAAAGCGACACATGTCAGAGCAAAGATAACATGGAAATGAAACTTGTTAAAGTTAAAACAAACAAAAAAACAATTAGAAACATGAAAGTGACACTTACGAAAGAAAAGGTGCACAAAAGTGACAGTTAGGAAAACTCACCAAAATAGAAGTAGAATTCCAATTAAAGCGAGGGAGACCATCAATGGGGATTGCGCACTAATTGTCGACATAGGTTGAACATTGCACATGCACTGTCTTAATGGATTGTGTTGTGCATGTTTAAGCTTACAAAAAGGAAGTGTGCTTATGAATTCATCAAGATTAAGCATGTGTGAGCAAGTGACTTTGACAATTAGAAACTGGGAAGAAGACTCAAACACTTAGCACAACATCAATCGATAATGAAGTGACCATGGAACAATATATTGTAAGATACATAGTAGGCTCGAAAATTCAAGTGTAGGAAAAATTTTGGAGGGTGTTGATCGCAACGTCAATAGGTGGCGAAGTTGTCCTTTGGAATCTGGATAAGCCTTGTTTAATTCCCTAAAATAATCATAGACCTAGATGGTTCCTTGTTTCTCGATAACTAAAATGATGTTAGAAGCCCATTCTATTAAGGGTATAGGTAGATTAATTCAACAACGAGAAATTTTTCAAAATCTTCCTTGATGGAAAATACTTTATATGAATCAACTAAGTGAAGTTTTTTCCTAATATGCTTGGCCCCATCATATACTTTGATATCATGTTTGATGATGGAAGGGTTCATCTCAAGAATTTACTCATGGGACCAAGAAAATATATCATGAAATTTCTTAAGTATGTTAGTGAATGTTTTGACATATTCTATTGAGTAATTTATGCCTATCATGATGTTTTCCACCACACCTAGTTTAGACAAAATATTAATGGGAATGGTCTCTAAAATGTTTGATAAATTTACCTTAGAATATATTTTGTGGGGTGTAGAGGGAAGATTCAACCAATCCATGAACTTATGAGAAACTATGTGTGTGGAATGTAGTGCCTCTGAACTGATATTAGGAAGCATAAACAATCAATGATGAAGGTCCATCAACAGCTAGTCAACTACATCCATTAATTTAATGATAACTTCATTAGAAGGGAAAATAATTCCCAATGTGTCAAAGGGATTAAGTGAAGTGAGCACCCAAATGCGCATAGGGTAATGATTAGGATCAATGACATGATGAGTGTCCTTGATGAATTCATAAGAAGCTAATGGGGTACCTCATAAGCATGTTTAGCTAGGGAGAGAGGCATGGAGGTACCATAAGATTCAATATCCAAGGTTGAATGCACCACCTAGGGATCAAAGAGTCCAGCGGGTACATGGGTGTCGATTCAAATCATGTTGATGGAGGTGTGGTCTTCTAAAGGATTAGGTGGAGGGAAGGGGAAGGTCCCCATGAGGGACTAAATTATTTACACGTCCCTACACTGAAACTACCATAGGTGGTTAGAGAATCCCCCTCGAATGGGATATTAATCCCTAGAGAAGTATGTAATTATGGCACCCAATATGCGAGATGGTCAATGGTGGAAAACTTCCTTAGGTGGGGAAGAGGACATGAAAGACCAATGGGAAAAATATCTTCATTGTGTAAAACCAACTCCAACCAAGTAATAGGTATTCTAATGGGACATCAACTACCTCAACCTCTATTGAGATAGTCTTGCTACCAAGTTTGATAGGTAAGGCCTTATGAAATCGTGGGGGGAGGAATGGTTTTCGAAGGAATTTAGTAGGGTGGATGATTGCGAAAGCAATGGAGAGTTGACAACATTTTATTAGAAGAAATACATAATGCATGTTGAGGTTCCTTTGTTGATGACAATACGAAACATATTCTTCCCCATGGTACAAATTTGTATCTAGAATGTGATGTCCAAGGAGAAGAGGTTTCATCCTATATTAGTGTCAAACATTATGATGTTTTTATAAGAATGATATTACCCTTGATGTATGACAAGAGTTCTTTCCATTAATGGAGCATATTTGAAGGACTTCAAGGATCGACATGGCGCCCAATGCTTAAGCCTATTATTCCATAGTGTTGTAATGGTGGGACTCGCTCATGCATTTAGATTATGAATTGATTGATAAAATACATTCTTATGGGGTGTAGCACATTGTAAAGAGAAAGCTTCTTGGTGTGAGGAGACCCATAAATGGCGGTAGAGGGGGGAGCATCTTACTTGGATGGTGTGGGAATGGGGTTACATAGTCACATGCTTTTGTCAATAAATCAACCAACTTGTCGACCATATAAATGTTTGACCTAGATGAGGTGCCCCTTGTGGGGGGATCTTGAAGTTAACACCAAGTGGATGAGACAGCATAGTGGCAACCATTTGTTGATGATGTGTTAAGAAGGGCTTCATAAGGACTACATTGACTCAGTAGCCTTTTTCCACTCAAATTAGTGGTGGATTTCATCTGTTCATGGGCATTGATGTGTGAGATGACACTTGCCACATATTTTACAAGGGTATTTTACCTTGATATTCCCATTATTCTCATCAAAAGAAGCATTGTGGGTGTGAATTTTAGGCATGTCGTACTCAGACAATTGGATTTTAGGTTTTTTTTTCTTCTTATGACCTCTATATGCTAAGAGTTTTTCAAGTTAGTGGACTATACCAAATTAATATTGGAGATGTGAGGAAGTGTTGATGGTTTCAAAGAGGGAGCACACTAGTTATATATATCAAGTGTTGATACTCATCTGACCCAGTTAGGTATCCAATCAACCTATAGAGTCATTGGATATAAATTCAACCACACCTTTGACATGGGGGCTAAGGTGATGTTTAGGAGGATCTACAATAGTTGTCGATGCATTGGGGATGATATCATGTAAAGTGCCTAACTAAGAATAGATCAAATCAAGGTCTTGGGAACGATTCAAGGTGTTAGACACGTAAAATAGTTGTTCCTTAGTTGTTGCAATGGCCATGGTGATGTAGTGGGCTATCTAAGGTAGCAAGGACTAGCTGAACTAGTCCCGCTAGAGATGATCTGGGAATTTTATGTGTAGTAAACATCATATGTGTCTCCACTCATGGATGTGATCAAATATGTGGGACAAGGTGTATTGGTGAAAGTGCAACAAGATATCTATCCCAATTGCTTAGAAAATCATAAACTAAAAAAGAGTTAAAAATGTCATCACTAGTGTCACAAAATCATGACAAGAAGCTCAGGTGAATTTGATGTACCACTTCACAACACCAACGGTAAGAGTGCAATGGAAAAGGTGCATGCGGATATTATCATTGACTATGGAGTTAAACGAACACCACAAATAATAAATGGTGATATATGTTTTTGGGTTCTCACACAACTTGCCATTGAACTTGGGGATGTTGCAAGGGACCTTTAATGGAATTGGAGGCCACAAAATTGTGATATGATAAGGTTGTTTCTCAGTTTTTCAAAATCTAGAAAATCAAGGGACACCATAAGGGGTAATGGCGATGGAGAAAAATTTTGAGCCAGAGGGTTGGAAATCCCAGGTGGAGCTAGTGGTATTCCAATATTATAGCATCTATAGGTAAAATATTTGTGTGTTGAGGTTGTATATTGGACTATTAAAGCCTAATCATGGCACGATTATTGAAGGGAAATAATTTCCCATGAGGAATTTCTCTAGTAGCAAGAATCCCACTAGAAGTTGGAACTCCTTCGAAGAAGGGGTTAGCAAAGATTGAAAAGTTTCCAAAGGAGTTTGCATCATGAGTTGGAAAGTTACCAAAAGAGAAAGTACCTCCAAAAGTCAAAGTTACCTCAGAGAGAGGAGTGTTTCCATATAATTTCAGGGTACTTGTAAAGTGTTTCCCCTAGTAAGTGGTATTGCCCCTTGCTACTTGAGGGGTGTTTCTTGATCATGTTGGGATGTTTAGAGAGGTTGAGGGGGGACCGATAAAAATAGATGGGATGTCACTGAGAGGATAAGAAAATGTGAAAGTTCCACTTTCAACATGCATAATTAAAGGAGAACCCCCATTAAGAGAGAAGGTTTTTCTAGTACATGCCATTTATGTAAATGGTGTAGTGACTATATGAACAACTATAGATGAGAATGAAGATACTAGAATTTGTCCCTAGATGGATAATCCAAGATTACTATGAAAAGTGGTGGAAGCACTGATCTTATTTATTGATGACATAAAAGAGAGTGAAATAGCAACACACCCCTTGCTCCCCATCCTCTCACCCCCTTCCATGGTGGTATAAGTAAGGTGGGATAATTCCTAGGATTGATGACCTAGTGACTCTTGATTGTAGGGAAATTATGAAAAAATGAAAATGAGTCAAAACTATGTAGTTGAGCTATTGCAATACATGTTTAAATGAGTCAATAAAAGAAGGGTTGAAATAATGTAAAGAGTTTTCATCTATAGTCTTAATTTCATAATTGCCTCTTGAATTTGTGGTTTGTTCCTAAGGGTGTTCCAAGGGATTATTATATAGTGAAAACACTCATCATCAAATAGCAAGTGGATATTTTGTGATGGGAGAGAAACCGCATTGTCTCCACGACTGAATTTTTTTTGGTTCAACTACATTGTCAAATCTAGAGTGGGACATTAAAAAAGAGAAATCTAAAGCCAACACTAAACCAAATAGAAAAGTGCACAAACTTAAAAAATCATGAGATAACAACAATAAAACTAGATAGAATATAAAGGCATTTTAAAACCAAGAACCTTAAGGTGATGAAATCCGTAAGACCCCCAACTAGTCAAGGTATGAGAATTAGCTACCCCAACCTCTCGATATCATCCTATATCAACATAAGTGACCTCTTAAGTGGAATGAAGTGTCCCCCCCAAGAGTTCTAATATGGTGATTGATATATGCCTCAGGTATCATCGGGACTTTCCACCCATAGTCTCCTAGGTTGGATATCCCAAAGAAAATGAATCAAGGTGACCACCTCACTACTAAATAATTGGGGGAATAGACGTGGGTTGAGAGAATATGCATGGGTAGGGAAAATAATACTGAAACCTCAATGGGGGATTTTTCACAATAAACCATATGGCCTTATGAGATCCCTAGATGTGGATAATCTAATAAGCACCAAAAAACCAATGGAGTGGGGATGTCATCCCATGAGTCTTTGATGTGACCTTGTGCTTAACTCCTATGTGAGAGGAGCTTTTAGGAAAGAATCTGGCATGGTGGTGGATATTGCACTCACTAGTAGAACTAGTTTTGGTTTTGTGTCCTTAGAGAGTTTACTATCCAATCCTATTTTAAGGCCCTATAATCTTAAGCTTTTCAATTTTCTCTACATGAAAATGTTTGATGGATTTTAATTTTTGTTCATTTCAATGGATATTATTTACTCAAAAGGAGATATATTATGCAACTAAAGTGATTTTATAATTGTATAATGAATAATAGAAGAATTAAAAAGAATGAAATCGATGAAAATGTTTCATTTCAATGGACTTTATGTATTGGAGGGAAGAGTTCAATATTTTTCTTTTTCCTTTTCAAACAACAAGAAAACCAACATGCACTACTTTAGATGTTATTAATGCACGAATATGTGATGAATTCACAACTAACTTAATGCAACAAATTCCAATGACAGAAAAATTTTTTGGTTTTCTTTGTTTTGAAACATAAAGATGCTTGTGAGAATGTAGAAATTTTTATGTTTACTTAATGGGAAAATAAAAATTAAAAAATTAAAAATAATTAACAAGTAGCCACTCTAAATGTACCACATTGAAAGATACAACAAGCATGTTCTTCAATGTGTATACAAGAAGTCAAACTTTAAAAAGCCCAAAAAAGGTAAAATAAGAAATTCAATGTTCAAAAACATGCTAAAATCAATCTTGAAGATACACCAATCATGAACAAATGCACTATAAATGAGAAAGAAGAAGATTTTTTTAAAACTAGGGTGAAAGCAAAGCCAAAGAAATTTGAATCATTTACTATAGCTCATAAGAACATAAAACAAATCCTCATGTTTCCAAAAGTAAATCTTACGAAAATAAAGAAAAACTTGTTTGGGGATAGTCGCAACAACTCAACTACTAGGTAAGGAATCGCTAATAAAAGCATCAAACCCAAATATTAGACTTGGAAGGGAAATAGATCCTAAATAGTGACATACTTATGTGTTCGCACTTGGAAAATGTCCCACATACCAACCATAAGACAATAACGCACTTGTAAAATGATGCAATTTGGTTATGATGATATGAATACGCAGTTAGTGAATATGTAATACTAAAGAAAATGTACAAATATGAGTTTGAGAATATAAAATATGACAAAAAACAAAAAGAAGATAGCAAATCCATATAATCATATAAGACCCAAGAAAGGAAAAGGAAAAGTTATGACCACTTGGAGAAAGAAAATGGGTTTTCTTCCCCATTGAATAAAGTCACCAATTCTACTAATAGAAAAATTTATCCTATAGATAGGTGAGGCCTCCTCCTAGTTTGCATGTGACCTGGGGTAGAGAGAGGTACAAAGAACTATACAAACATCCTATACTTAAATCAAAAATTAATAGAGCATGCAACAAGGTTTAGAAATATTAGGCAATGTACCTTACACTAAAGGTTGTCCTTGCATAGTCTTGACAAGAGCCACTCTAAGATCCTAGCTCTAGCTCATGCAACTTATTTCTAGCACATAAAGTGATAATGAAACTTTCCAAACTACTTCGACTGATAAATTGTTAGAAACAATATTAGCCTAATATGTTCAATTGCATTAGATTGACCATAGAAATATTATGCATGTAAACAACATGAAATAACAAGGGGGAAACTATATAAAACTATTTCGTTCATTAAAGAAGAAATAATAGTACAACATGTGTGTGTGTGTGTGTGTGTGTGTGTGTGTGTGTGTGTGTGTGTGTGTGTCTGTCTGTGGTGTGTATGTATGTATGTATATGTGTGTGTGTGTATGTACATGTATATATGTATGTATGTATGTATGTATGTATGTATGTATGTATATATGTATATGTATATGTGTATATATGTGTGTGTGTGTGTGTGTGTGTGTGTGTGTGTGAGGCTTTACCTAAACCTAGTTGAAGTTTTCCCTTGCTCCTTATCCCAATCCTTCCTTGGGCCTTGTAGCAAAAATATTAGCAGCATAAGTTTACTTCTCTTGTAATGTCCCTTTCTGAATGATCACTCCAAGAGAATGACTATCAATAGCCTATTTGATTTGTGTAAGCTATAGTAGGTTCAAAATGGGATCAATTTATTTAATTATATAAATGTCATTTGAATAAAAAAGCAACATGTGAAGGTGACATTGATTTATTCAAAAAGGTAAAAGGAAAAAAAAAAAAAAAAAAGAGATCGGAGCTCACTCTTTGGGCATGCATTATCATTTCCTCATATTGATTTGGCAAGCTCTTATGTCTTTGGAGTGTTAAGGGTGAAACCCTTGAGCGATTTGGTTTTGATGGTGAAACAAATCCACCCTAGATGATTAGAAGGAAAGATCACTCAGATTGTTCACAACTATTTATTGCTGAAGATTCATCTCATTTTCATGTCATGGGTACGACCAGAGATCTTGGGATTTTTTTTAGGTTGTATTTTCCATCTGCATTTCATGTGGAAAAAGGGGGTCGATTCAGTCATTTCCATACTGTGGGATAACTTGAGGACTCTGTTCTAGTTATTACCAGCAAGTTGACGGTATTTTTTGTGGGTAGTTTCAGCCGAGATTTTTGTTTCCCTATATAATGCCATTTTTTCCTTGGTAGTTTGAACCATCATTTTCTAAGCCATGGCATCAAAAGGGAGGGTTGAACCATCCATAAAATCTGATATAGTATAGTAATTTACAACAGTGTAAGGGGACATTTCAGTGCCATCACCATTTGATATTTTCCAAAGAAATCATGCCATTAGCAATGGTGGTTTATGGGCTTCCAGAAATCTATTTTTGCACCTCCAAAAGTCACTCTAGCATGTAATTCTAGGTCATATTAATAAGAAATATTAGAACATATTGGCTAAGCTTATTTGTTGCGGTATTTTTTCTTGTGGTATGATGGTTGAGATATTTGTTTAACAAGAAGGGATTTTATAGTGTGATTAATAAATATATTTGTTAGATTGGTTGAATTTATTTTCTGTGATATTTTGTTTTGGGTATATTGGTTGAGTTTAATATCTAGAAAAAAGGGACATTATAGTGGTATTGGATCAAGGGTTTACCTGCAATCCTGTGAGTGCATGTTATCTTGATGTTTCCTAAGGACATGGAATACATCACCTATAGGAGACAAAGAAAGGGTGATAAAAATATTCACTCATAATCAAAAGAAGAGGAAGACATGGGGGACAACAAGGAACATCCCTTAGGGAGAACTATGAATATTCTAAATGACCTTACAAAGGTGCAACAATAGTTGGCTCAAATTATCACCCAACTTATAACAAATAATCAAGGGAAACAAAATAATGCTATAAACAATGTACAAGAAGGTCAAATGGTAATAATGGGAACCATCCTAAAGGGAGAAACACCCATATCCTAGTTCACAATAACCCTCGAACGATGAGTATAGTGATTCCTAAACCTCTCTTACCTCAGTTCTTGGAAGAATAACTAACAGGGAATCATCGATAACAAGGAGAAGGTGAAGGGTTCTATGATTATTTGAGGGAGTATTAGGCTCTTGGTGAAGAATTTCATGCAACCATGTCCTTATAGGATTTTTGTACCATTAAACACAAGAAGAGACCAAGAGAGCACATAGGGGCTCAAACAACTATGATATTCTGCAAAAGTTGGGGAGATTGTCCATCGCCTACTTTGATGGTTCATCCAAATGCACTACAAGAGTGTGGGCTCAAAATTTGGACACATATTTCCAACTTAACCCTATGTTGGAGACAAAGGCCATCTAATTCAATACATTTTATTTGGAGGGAGAGGCTCATGAGTGGTGTTATCATGTGTTAGTCATCTTGGGGAATTCTATCATTACCACATACCTAAAAGTCACACATAGATTGATTGTCTAATTTGATTGGAAGGACCCATAGATAGATTTTAGAGTGGTGGAGTAGTTCAAACAAATAGGTACAATAGTTTCTTAAATTTGATTAATTCATAGGCTCACAGTCATGGTGATAGATGTGTTTGAGCACAACTTGATTATGATATTTGTTGAAGGATTATTTGAACCCCTACATGGTTGGGTTAATGCCTTCAAACCAGAATATCTACAAGATGTTATCATCAAAACCCAATATATGGAGGATGCAATAACAAAGAATAAATATGTGTCCTGAGGATGAACCACATTAGATGGTTCGAAATGTCGACCAACAACTGTTGATGTAATTTATTCGAAAGACATTCTCAATAATAAATTTTCTCCCAAACCTTTCCTTCCTTGCAAAACAAACCCAGGAATCCCTTTTAGAAGGAGTGGACTAAGAAAGACAAATTGGATTATGAGACTCAAAAGGAACTAAGCAAGAAAAAACTATGCTTTAGTTGTAAGGAGGCTTAGGAACTAGGCCACGAGTGCATAAGGAAGGGTAAGGTGCATTACAGAGAGGTGATCTTAGATAGTGATAGAGAAGAGGAGGCAATATAGAATCAAAGCGATAAGCATAGTATTACAAATGATGGGAAACCACGTGTGGAAACTAAGGGCATAACTATAGTTTCTCTATCAAGCATCCCTAGATATTACATTTTGAGGATCAAAGGAGTAGAACATGGATAGTGTGTCATTGTCTTGATTGATGATGGGGTGACCCACAACTTCATTGATGCAACTCTGGTGGCTAGGAGAGGCCCTTACAAAAAAGACTTTGAGGGACTTAATGTTGTGGTAGTTGATGGGTATGGTATGACATGCACAAAAAGGGTTCCACAATTGGAGTTGACGATGGATAACTACACCATGACCAATGAATTTTATATGGTTGAAATAGAAAACACTAATTTGAAGAACTACCAAATAATTGAGATGGAATTCAATGCAGTAGATGGTAAGAGGGTAATTCTGAAGGGCATGTCCAGTGATTCCCCTAATCTTGTTAATCCAAGAGAATGGAAAACATATTCAGGCATGATGATGTATCTTTGGCCACAAAGTGTTAAATTGTGACCTAGAAACCTTCAAATAGAAGCCAATGTTATCATGTAGACATTCAGTCATTGTTGAGAAAACATGACTAGGATGTTGCGAAAATCCCTCTAGGAAGGGGCCCTCTTGAAAAATGATTTGAGAACACCATTGAGTTAGATGAAGGGACCAAACCTGTAACAAGTACTTCACATAGGCACCTAAAGAAGTACAAATATGAGATAGAGAAGGAAATCAAGGAGTTGTTAGAGATGGGACATATCATACCCAACTCTTGTCAATTCACTTGTTCAATATTATTGGCTAAGAATAAGGATGGCACTATGATGATGTGTATTAACTATCAGCCTTTGTATAAGGAAACAATCAAACATAAGTATTCCATTCCAAGGATCATTTTTTTTGGGATGAGTTGCATGGGGAAGTATACCTCTCAAAGTTTGATCTTCAATTCAGACATCACCAATCAAGGCCAAGGAATAGGATGTTCACAAGACTACCTTCAAGTGTCATTATGTGTATTACAAGTTCTTGGGCATGCTAGTTTGGTTGACCAATACACTTGCCACTTTCTTGTCTTGCATGAACCATATATTCAACAAATAATTACAAAAGCTAATGTTGGTGTTCTTTGATGATATCCTTATATACAATAGGACATGGGAGGATCACTTGAGGCATTTGGATGAGATATTGGGAATTATAGGGTAGCTTTCATTGTGACAAGGTGTCAAAATGTGAATTTGGTCTGATAAAGATTTTATATTTAGGTCATGTGATTAGTGCGCAGGGGTGTAGGCATTAGGAAAATTTTGAGGTTAAAAATGGGCTTCAAAATGAAAAATGTACTAACCAAAATCAACTTTAAGAGACCCAATAGGATTCAAGATGATGATGCCATCCCCAGGAGAGAATATTTTTTGAGGAAAAAGAAGAAAAGTATTTTTTTAAGTCATATTTTTTACTTATCTCATTGTAGGTTTATGAATTTTTAAAAGAAAAGAAAGAAAACTACATTTTTTTATTGTATTTTCAACTTATCTCTTTGTAGCTTTACTAAAATTTCAAGTGTGTAGACTTGTTGCATGAATAATTAGATTTCACATCCAATGAGTCCATGCTCCACCTACTTTTGAGTTGATCCACACCAGGAAAAATTCAAAATACATGAAAATATGTGTTTCAAAAACACTTTTTCATGTTTTTCGAATTTTTCCTGGTGTGGATCTACTCAAAAGTATTGCAGAGTAGGTACTTTTTGGATGCAAAATATAGTTCCACATCCATCAAGTCTACACACTTGAAATTTGAGCAAAGCTTCAAAGAGATAAGTTGAAAATACAATAAAAAAATGTAGTTTTCTTTCTTTTCTTTAAAAAATTCATAGCTCTTATTTTATTATTTTAACTATTATTTTATTGCTTTCCTTAGGAGTTCCATTTTAGACCTCAAGATTAGCCTAATGTACATAAAGAGATTATCTAGGCCATATTGGATTGGTAGCCACCTTGGTAGCCACCTAGGACCCTTATAGAGTTGAGGAGATTGTTTGGATTGTGTAGCTATTATAGGAACTTTGTTAAGGGGTTTTCATAGTTGGGTGCACCCTTAACAAATCTTATGAAGAAATGGACATTTAGGTGGACATAGGAAGCACAGCAGGAATTCGACAAACTCAAGGAGGTGATGAGCACTTGTCTAGTATTGTTACGTCCTAATTTCACTCAACCATTTGTGTTTGAGTGTGATGCTTTAGGAGAGGGTATAAGATTCGTCTTGATGCAGAACAAACATCCAATTTAGTTTAAGAGTCAGAAGCTCAGGGAACCAAAGAGGCTCTACTCCATCTATGGCAAGGCGATACTTTCCATTATGCATGTTTTGGTAAAGTTCAAATGGTATTTGGTCAGTGGTAGATTTGTGGTTAGGAATGACCACAATAGTTTGCAATATTTCCTAGAACAGAAGGATCTGAATGATAGGAAACAAAATTGGGTGAGCAAGATACAAGCTTTTGATTTTGACATTTTGCATATGAAGAGAAATAAAAAAAATTGTTGTTGACGTCCAATATTGTTGTTGATGCCCTTTCCAAGAAACTAGAAACATGTTCCCTTATGGAGATCTCAACTAATTGGAAATCACACCTACTAGTGGAATATTCCAATAATAAGTTTGCTTGTGAGTTCATGGATGGTCACATTCAAGATGATAGGTACGTAGTGGTGGAATACATTATCTTCTACAAGGGTAGAATATATTTAGTCCCTGATTCCATACTTAAGGAGAAGATTATGAGGGTTACTCATGATACACCTTTGGCAGGGCACCTTCGATAGTTCAAAACTTATAGGTAGATTAGAGAGAGGTTCTCATGGAAGGGCCTTAAGGACAATGTATTGCCACATGTGAGGGAGTGTATGACTTGTCAGTTGAACAAGTTGGAGCATACTCACCCTGCAGGTTTATTACATCCTTTTACCATTCTAGAAAATAAGTGGGGGAGTATGTCGATGGTTTTTGTCACAAGTCTATCATAGGTGTAGGTTAGAAATTTAATTTATGTAATTGTTGATTGGTTTACCAAATTCATGCATTTCTCTATGGTTTCATTGGAGTATAAGGAAATGCAAAGTTGGTTTTTATGGAGATGTTTAGGCTCCATGGGCTGCCTACGTACATTATTAGTGATTGAGACAACATGCTTCTTAGTGCATTTTGGCAAGATATGTTTAGATTGGATGGAATTGAGTTGACTCCTACTACAAATTATCACCCTCAAACGGATGGCTAGATAGAGATTGTGAAAAAATGGGTTGGCAAATATCTTTGTAATTATTTGTCAACACAATAGAAGGCTTGGATTAAGTGGTTGCATCTAGGAGAACATTTCCACAACACCACTTGCCCCATGTCCATTGGTATGACCTCGTTCTGATCATTGTAGGGCTATGATGCTCCTTCATTTATGGATTTGGCATTTAGGGATAATAGGGCTCCCAAAGCCAAATATTGGATATAGGAAAGCCAAGATATATTTAAGATCCTGAAGGAAAACTTGTAGAATTCCCAAAACCAATAGAAGATGTTCGTAGAAAGCACAAGGTTACAAACAATTTTGAGGTAGGAGTATAGGTTTTTTTAAGGTTGCATCCATACAAACAATATTCTATGAAGAAAAATGGTACAGAAAAGTTGAAACCATGCTTTTATGATTTTTACAAAGTAACAAGGAGAGTTAGGGAAGTTGCTTACGAACTCAAGTTGCCAGAAGGGATAAAGATTCATAATGTTTTTCATGTATCATGCCTCAAGAAGGAATTGGGATAGCAAGTTATTACTTCAACAAAGTTAACCCCACTAGACAAGGAGGGGCAACTGGAATTGATCCTTGAGGAGATTTTGGAAGTTAGGGAAAGGAAATTGAGGAGAAAAGTGATCAGAGAGTATCTTATCATGTGGAAAGAATTGCAAATAGAGGACACTATGTAGGAAGGAGAGTATAATTTATAGTATCCTAGTTTGCAGTTGTTTGAAGGAAAACAATCTAAGAAAGGGAGGACTTGTTGAAGCCTCGAAAATCGTTGCTACAACATGGGGGATGACCACCCGGTCCAGACCTTAAAGCAGCTCATTTTCCGTTTGGAATGGTGGTTTCGACTGGTTCAACTAGGTCCAGTTACCTTCTCTCAATCTCCAATGACTTTTAAAATATGACTTTCATTCACCAATGGAGAAGAGACATCAAATCGACCCTCTTGCTGATCAGGCAAGAAAGTGATCCTTAAGCTAATTTGGGGCTCAACCAATCCACTACTAAAGTTTGCCTCTTTGGGAAGAAGACTTAAAAGAATGTAGAAATTAATCTAAATGCAAACTTATTTTAAGATGCAAGCAAAAAGAACTATCTTAATCCTATCTCAATTAGGCAGATATAGATCTAACCAACCAAGAACAAGATATTTAAAGTATTGGGATTTAAATATGTCTTGTTTATAATGAATATCAAGTTGATGAAGTAGTTCAATTAACTGACATTATAGATACTAAAACACGTCCTATTGAGACCTCTTGACTGAAATAATCAATCTACAACACTCAAGAAGAAGTTCTCAAAATGATTTTGATCATTTAATCAGTAACTTGAATTATTAAACAATAATATGCGAAAGAAGTTCACAACATATCACTATTTATTAAACCATTATTAAAAGACAGATTTATGAGTAAATAGTTACTCGGAAATCATAATTTGGCCCATAAGAGCAGAGATAAATAATAACATAAAATAGAGACAAATTACCCATACCAAGAAAAGTGCTTAAATATGTAAGTAAATGGACACATTTTTGTCATCATAAAATGAAACCATCATTTAAAACAATAGTATTCGAAATACCAATTTATTGAATCCATTTCTCCAGCTTCGGTCTCTAATAGTCCTTTATAATGCCTCAGCTTCTGCTTTCAAAACCAGAGCTACAATAGTGCAAACTCTGTTCATTATATATAACTTAGAATGTAAATAAAAACCTCAATAATCTCCAGAGCTGAGATTCCACTCCTTTCACCTACAACTCTAAATCCTTATTACAAAAATGCTTTTAGAATTCCAGAATGGCAAAGGAGAGCAGCCTATTACATTCTGCAATATGTTATTTATAACATTTCCAAAGGTGTTTTTGAGAAGTTTGTTCAAGAATAAATTTGTCCAATCAATTTTTTGCTCAAAATTGCAATCTTTAATAGCTGGAGCATTCTCATTGATTGATAACATTTTCTCCATAACTCTTCTACTATTTTTCTGCAAAAAGAAATCAAAATAAATTAAGATGCAACCATAAAATCAAAATGTCATTTCTGGCATTAAAACAAATCCAATCAAATGCAATTAATCAAATAATTGAAAATAACATATAAGCTTTCTATTGATTCCTGAGATGGTTTAATTGGCCAAGGATATCATTGACAAATGGGTCTGCATTCAAAACAGGTTTGGACAAATAAAAACGCAGAAAATAGAACTCATAAAATTGAGTTTGTTTAGAAATTCGGAGCTTAATCTTCTACCTATTTTTAGACCCAATAAATGACCAAATCTGTTAGTGAAACCTGCTTAGAAATGCTCCTTGATTTTATCTTTCCAATGAGCTGTTCTATGCCTCTTTTGGCCAAGTATAACTTAATCTACGAGCTTTCAAAATTGATGAGTCAAATCTGGCTTAAATCTAAAAATTCTATTGCTAAGCTAAAAAAAAATCAGATTTTTAATTAAAAATCAAATTTTTAATTAAAAATCTAACCT
>APFE031418726.1:95177-116088 GCA_000404065.3 Pinus taeda | reverse complement strand
AGTAACAATATGGGCACTACATGAGTACATCAATATAATAAGTGGGTTGTACTATTAACAATAAGGGGTTACAGTAGTTGTATAGGGGCCTAACACCCTATTACATTCTGCAATCTGTTAAAGGTATTTTTGAGAATAAAGTTTGTTCAAGAATAAATATGTCCAATCAATTTTATTTGCTCAAAATTCTTATCTTTAATAGCTAGAGCATTCTCATTGATTGAGATCATTTTCTCCATATCTCTTCTATTGTTTTTATGCAAAAAGAAATCAAAATAAATTAAGATGCAACCATAAAATCAAAGTGTCATTTCTGGCATTAAAACAAATCCAATCAAATACAATTAATTAAATAATTGAAAATAACATATATTAAGCTTTCTATTGATTCTTGGGATGGTTTAATTGGCCAAGGATATTATTGACGAATGATTCTGCAGTTAGAAGAGGCTTGGACAAATGAAAATGCAAAAAATAGAACTCTGAAAATTGATTTTGTTTAGAAATTTGGAGCTTGATCTTCTGTCTGTTTTTATACCCAATAAATGACCAAATCTGTTAGTGAAACCTCCTCAGAAATGTTCTCTTTGATTTAATCTTTCCAATGAGCCATCGTGGGCCTCATTTGACCAAATATAACTTAATCTATTAGCTTTCAAAATTGATGAGTCAAATCTAGAAATTTTGTTGCTCAGCTCAAAAAATCAAATTTTTAATTAAAAATCTAATCTAAATTAGAATCTCATATTTAATAATAAATTTAGTTAATTTTAATCGTAATTAAATTAAATATTTAATAAACTATTATTAATTATATTAATCGAACTAATCTAAATATAATTTAAACTATTTATAAACTAATAATTTAATTTCATATATTAATTAATTTTTTATTAATTATTTAAATATTTTATATTAAATCTAATATTATTAAAAACTATATTAATATTATAACTACCTATTTTCTTTCACGATTCTATGATGTTAATTTGAAACTAAAACTATATTAATATATACTACTCTATTTTCTTTCATCATTTGTATGAGTGTTAATTTGAAACAACACCAAACGTAGGTGTTATAAAACTGAGGTTACTGTTTATAGTCTTGACTTTTTGGCTTTTTGCATATCGAAGGTAGGTTATTGCAGTTTTAATGTGTTAATGAAAACTTATGTTGCTCTTGCGATATTATAAGTATATATATATATATTATATTTTAAATTTTAATTTAATTTAATTAATTAATTTTTTATAATATTATTTAATATTTATATTAAAATATTAATTTTTTTGGTTTATTTTAATGACATTTAATTAAATTATGAAATTATTTAAAGTTATTTTATCTAAATACATGATTGATAAAAATAAAAATATATAAACTATAAACATTTCGACATTCTGGGTTTTCGAGATTAGTGATCTAGTTGAAAATTGGAGTAAATTATTGAAAACACGATGCTTCATGATTTGGTTATATAAGTAAAAATGAAAAATGTTAGTGATAACTAACTAAGGGTTAATATTTAAAATAAATGCATTATTGAACTAGTTTAATTACAAAAATAGAAAATTGTACATTTTATGCATTTTTAACCCATGCGACATAAATGATTAGACTTCAAAGGAGTGTCATTTACAAACCAGCTGATCAAATGAGGTAAAACAAGCATTAATGGGAAGCTTATAAAAAATTGATTTTAACAAAGCAATCAAAACAAAAATCTAAAGAAAATTAAAAATTAACAAAATCGTAGGATAATCAGCTAAATAAAAATCTTAAAAGGTGTTTAGCCAAAAATTTTATAAAAAGGGTCCCCATTATTTGAAGTGAACAACTCAAAAATGGGGGAGTGTGTTTTATTGCAACAAGACTATAATATCATCTCCAAATGATCACTTCAAGAGAATGACTTAGTAGCTTATTTGGTTCCCGTAGGCTATATTCGATCAAAAGGGGGATCGATTATTTTAATTATTTAAATGTCATTTAGGTGAAAAAGAAACATGTGAAGGTGACATTGATTTAGACAAAAAGGTAAAAGGAAAAGAAAATTATGGAAAGAGAAATTGGAGCTCACTCTTTGGGCATGCATAATCATTTCACCATATTGGTTTGGAGAGATCTTGTGGCTTTCGACAAATAAGGGTGAAACCCTTGAGTGAATTGGTTTCAGTGGTGAAACAAATCCACCCTAACCGACTAGGAAGAAATACCATTTAGAGCTTTCACAGGTATTTATTGTTGAAGATTCATCTCATTGCCAGGTCATGGGTACAACCAAAGATCATGGGATTTTTAGATGTTGTATTTTCCAATTGTAGTTTGTGTGGGGAAAAAGGGGTTGATTCACTCATTTTAGAATGCGAGATCACTTGAGTAAGCCATGCCAATTATTATCAACAAGTTGAGGGTACCTTTTATGGGTAGTTTCAGCCTAGATTTTTGCTTCCCTGTCCAATGCCATTTTCTCTCAGATGTTCAAGCCATCATTTGCTAGGTCATGGCATCGAAAGGGAGGATCAAACTAGCCATGAAATAGTATATTAATTTACAATAGTGTAAGGGGACATTTTAGTGCTGGCATCATCTCCTATTTGCACAACAAATAGTGCCATTAACAATGGTTGTTTATGGGCTTTTGGAAACCTAATTTTGTAACTCATAAGGATGCTCTTGCATGTAATCTGAGGTCATATTAATAAAACAAATCGGAATATATTGGTTAAGTTTGTTCGTTGTGGTATTTTTTCTTGCGGTATGATGATTGAGTTATTTGTTTAGCAAAAAAGGGTTTTACAATGTTATTAATAAAAAAGTATGTTAATTTATTTGTTGTGATATTTTGTTTTGACTATATTGATTGAGTTTCTTGTATAGAAATAAGAGGCATTACATCTCTCTTTTCCCCCTTGTATAACATCTACTATGTGGATGGAGGAGATACTATTATGGGGTGAATGGATGTGATTAAAGGATTGAGTGAATTGGGTGAAACTTAAGTCTCAATGATAGTTTAGGGTGATGTGCACAAGATGTTAATCTTACCCCATGCAGATTCTCCTTGGGATTGTCAATTTCAAAGATAGGGAGGATGGTAGCAATATCCGTAGTCTAACAGTTATGCTTTTTTTTCCTGAACGTCATATTTTGAAAAAATCCAGCAGGGATTTTTGTGAATCCAAGTAAAAGTTGTCAAACTTCATAATTTTAGATGCCCTAGAGGTTTTTGATGGTGTCGAATCCATTTCCGCCATCAAAAACATGATTCAAACACTACTTCTATAAGATTTTTTGAAATTTTTTTGCCCAAATTCCAGCCATTTTTTACCATCCAGGAAATTCCTCCACCTTTGAAGATGACTCCGTAGCAATATGGCTATAGTGAAAATAGTGACCATTCTGTGTTGTAAGTTGTACATGTTGCAACCAATGACTACTCACACTCTACTATAAAGGATAGGTGTGGTTAGGATGGGTGTGGTCGTGCTAAATCATTTGTTAAGAGAAAAAGTTGAAGTGCCTTAGTGTTTGATATCGAGGTATCCTCACAAGCTCACGAGGGTTATTTTTAAGGTGATAACAAAATTCTATATCAATTAAACACTACATATGAATCGAATCCCCAAAAAGGGTAGATATGATGCAAATTAGCCAACAAAAAGGTAATATTCTCGTCATGTTACATATTTGCAGCAACAAAAAGGAGGTGCACTCTACATGTTAGTTTGGATGATATGTTTTACATGCTATGCTAAGTGGAAAAAAATAAAGCTAACACAAAGAAAAGAATGGGTATCCAACATATATTGTTATAAAAAATAAAGCTAACACAAAGAAAAGAATGGGTATCCAACATATATTGTTATAAAAGAGAAAAATTATCATAAATCAAGTTTTGCATTTAATTGGTTTTTATATTTTTTTATTACACTATATTGGGTGTGGAAAAAATGTATAAATGTTTTTTATTAAATATGAAAACGGTATAGTTTAATTTACAAAATAATTTTTTTCACTGGAATTTGATGATATAATTTCAAAGTTATTTAGAATGTTTTTTTGAATGTATAAATGGATCAACATACTGAAAAACCTTTGAAGCATTAGAGAATTCTACATCTTAAACAATTTAAACTCAAGTTATAAAAATCTTTGCTGGGTTAAAAAAAAAAAAAAAAAAGATCTATTCTCTCTCTATATATATATGACATAAATAAAATATTTCAATACTCATTTTAAGCAAAATATTCCAATATCAAATTTATAATATATTATTTATATATGTATAAAGTTAATGTGTTGTATGGTACAAGGAAGATGGTGGTAGTCCAATATAAAGTTGACACACAAACATATAAATAAAATATTTCAATGTTCAAATAAGTAAAATATTCCAACGTCAAATTTATAATATATTATTTATGTATGTATAAAGTTAATGTGCTAATATATTATTTATGTATGTATAAAGTTAATGTGCTGCATGGTACGAAGGAGATGTGTTAGCGGTAATCCAACTATTTTATGTTTTGGAGTTTTTTTTACATATTTTCCAGTCAATTTTGCCTAAAATAGGGCATATATTTCTTAAAATTACAAGTTTGAGTTGTGTAATCTGCACAATCCAAGTGTTCCATGGGTTTTCTTGGGGTGTTGAATCCATTTACTCAATCAAAAACTCATTTAAAAAAACCAAAGATCATAATTTGGCTCACAATTGTATTATTGAATTCTGACTAAAACACTCCATATCAATTTTATATTATATATAGGTATGTATGTATGTACCTATATATGTATAAAACTAATATCAATTTTATATTATATAGTATATGTATGTATGTACTAATATGTATAAACTAATATAGAGGTTATTGTTGATAAATCTTGATAATTTTTTTTAATTGACCTATAAAGAGTTATAGTTAAATTTAATCTAATTCATCTTACTACATTGGTTTAAAGCGTGGAAAATTTTAAAGGCTTAATATCTCCAAACCCAACATATGGTAGAGATGTTGTAATGTTTAACATTTTGCTCGGTCAAATTACATAAAACTAAAATTTAAAAAATAAAAAATAAAAAATTAATAATTATAATTATAATTAATTAATAATTAAACCAACCCATACCTATTTTAACTCTAGATCTACCAACCATTGAGAGGGATCAAATCTTGAGATGCAAACCTCTTTTTAGAGTAAAAGAGATTTGATCTCTTAGAGTTAGTAGATTAGAAGTTAAGATTAACCTAACCTTCTAAACTGGTTTTAGCTATAACCTAATGTTTTATACATTTGTTTTAAATAGCTAAATAGAAAATAAAAATGTTTTTAATTCAAAACTTTAAAAAACATATAAAATTCTTTGAAATTGAAAATTTTATTGAAAATATCAATATTTTATGTTGGCATTTTAAAAGCTAATGCAATTTGGTCAAAGAAATAAGAATGTTGTTTTTGCATATTTTTATACCATAGTTTAACTTAGGAAATAGCCCTTTTCATGTGAATCTAGCTATACAATTTAAAGCAAAAGTGTTAATTTTTGTTGTTTAAAATACATTTTGGAATACATAAATATATTCAACACCCTAAAAAACCTTTAGGTAACTCAAATTTTACATTAAACAACTTAAACTTAGGTTTTTAAAAATTTATGCCATATTTTTGTTAAAAATGACCAAAAACCTATTTTTATTATGTTAATGGGAGAATTATGTCCAACTCTTTGTGCGAATCCTCGTGGACCAAAAAAGTTGTATGATTACAAAAGAGTGCAAAATGATTATAAAGATGGCTAGAAAGGTTTAAGGGTGAACTTTAGATTCAAAGGTCAAATCAACATTTAGAACTAGAGGACATTGGTGAAAGGTCAAACCAAAATACCTAAAAATAGGGAAAAATAATAATGAAGAAATAATGACATGAAAATAGGGAGTAATAATAGTGAAGAAATAATGAGATAGATCAATAAATAAAAATAGAATACAAAGGTTAAAGGTTAAAATAAAAGATTAAGAAATGGGTAATAATTAATAAATATGGGGAAATGAACAAATTAAGAGAGGATTAATAAATTAAAGTTTAAATAATGAAATTAATAAATAAATAATTAGAATAAGAAGTTAAACTTAAAAATTGTGAAATAGAGTTTAATAGTAATAAATTAATGATATAAGAGGAATAAAACTATAAATATTTAAAAAAAAGAATTAATGAATTTTTAAATAAAATTAATAAAAAAGATAAAAGAGAATAAATTGATAGGTAAATATAGATATGGATAAAGAAAAAGAAACAGGAAAAATATATTGCTAATACAAGAACATTAAAACTATTAATGTGGTTGATATAGTTGAAGACTTTATAAATATAATAAAAAGCCTATTGTAACAGGAAGAATGACTTACTAATGTACACATTTACCTGATTAACTAATTATGTATAAAAAGGTTATGGGCCAACTTTAACTTGAGAAATGGTATTACATATCTTATTGTAAAATGGACCAATTTGTTAAATAAAATTTACTTATATATTAATTTCCACATCTAATTAGAATATGAACTTATTAGAATTGGAATAATCTCAAAGCACATCTTATTGTAAAATGGACCATTTTGCTACAATTTGCTTATATATTAATTTCTCAATCTAATTTACATATATTTAACCCACTACCATGAGTAGATTCTTCATCTTGTCTTGACGATCATGTGATTATTTCTGAAATAATTCCCTGTAATGTTGTTATGGATCACAGAAGCCTAAACTCTATAAGAATATGAACTTAATAGAATTGGAATGATCTCAAATCCCTAGGAAATTGGAGGGCATGGAGCCATTTTGCACGAATCTAATTTTTTAAATTATTAAAAATCAATGCAACTTAACAAAATCTGTAACACACTATAGTTGTTGATAAACATTAAGACTAAACATATGTTGAGCATATTCTCTTGAAAATCGATCTAGGTCGTCAATTAAAAAAAAAAAAGTCAACAAATCCTCATCCACGTTAAGAAAAATTATAATTACAATTTTATTCATCCTCTATCATTAATTCATTACTATTAAGACCTCTTTCACAATCGTTTAAGTATTACCTCCTATTTTAATTATTATTTATTTATTAATTTCATTCATCTTAGACTTTTAATTTATTAATCCTCTCCTAGTTTATTCATTTCCCCATATTTATTAATTATTATTTTTTTTTAGATTTTTATTTTGACCTTTAACCTTCTTTTATTTTTATTGGAGTAGTTTTTAAGTTTGGAGTTTCCCACGAATTTTCCATGGTGAATCTAATGAAAACATTTGTGGTCAAATCTTGATTTGTGTTGTTTACACTAGTTTTTTTTATTGCATGTATGGATGTAAAACCCTCAAAAACACATGGGGCACTTCGATTATGAAGAGTTCACCTATCAAACTTGTGACTTCAATGAATCACTGCCAGATTCTAAACAAATTATATCAGAAAATAAACTGGAAAACTTTCCAAATAGTCTCACTTAAAGACTACCCTATTTGGGTTTATTAATTTGTCATTAATTCTTCACTATAATTACTCCCTATTTCTAGGTCTTTTGGTTTAACCTTTCACCTATGTACTCTAATTCTAAAAGCTCTTTGGAAGTTAAGGTTCACATATACCCTCTCGTGGCATCTTTCTAATCTTTTTCCACACATTTTTAATCACATGACTTAATTTGGTCCTTGAAGATAGGTGGAGTGTCCACCCTAAAGTTGGCATATCCTCCCTTTACACAAAAAAAAAAAACATACTTATTACTTATGATGGTCTGTGTAAACCTTCGTACTCTTACCAATTGCTCAAAAATTTCTAGATTCAAATAAATATTAAAAATAAAAATATTAAATATATAAAGAGTTATGTAGTCTAACTCTAGATAAATAACTTTTTTGAATGCGTAAATAGATTCAACCTTAAAATAACCCTTTGCACTCAAATTCTACATATTAACAATAAACTCAACTTTTGAAGAGTGCATCTGGTTTGGTTGATTTAATTAGTCATAAAATTCGTGAAAATGTTTCATTTCCTTTATACGTTAGCCCCACACACACATATATATTATCTTTATAATTAATTTTGTATATATTAATAATATTTAAAAAATGGGATAGTTGGGAGAAAATTGATTCCCCCCATATTCAATTCCTCAAGTAACCTCACAAAAAGTACTTACAAATATTTAATTAAAAATATTTTCCTTTATATAAATAATCATATTATATATTTATATATATTATACATTTCTATATAAACATTAATGAAATATTTCTGAGTTTAGATTTTTGTGATGTAATAATAAAATATATTTGTGAAATCTATTTTCTCCCATTTCAATTAAAAGTGAAATGAAAAAGCCATGTCATGATGATGATTTTAAAATATATAGTTTAACCATTTTCACGATGATGATTTTAAAATGATATAGTTTAACTATTTTCTATTTTAATTTTCTTCATTAAAATTAAAATATATTTTTAAATCTAAAAAATAGTGTAAATTTTACGCTTTAAACTTAGAGTTGAGATTATCAAATTCGAAATAATCTTTAAAACGAAAATATCCCCAAAAACGTTAGTATGCAGCCTTCAAAATACCAATCTTAGCGTACTCCCCAAAAGAGAAATAAAGTATACGTATAACGTGATTTGCCTTGTAAACCAACTGCAAGGTATTACCTTACTCAACCAGTAACAAACCACCACCTATTTCCGTACTCAACCAGTATACATCGAAAATGGCTTCCACAGTCTTCCATGCGATTTTATTGGCACGTACAGTTTTTGGAAACCTCTACTGTATCGCTTAGACCGTGGGTACTGGGCAGGTAAACCTTGAACGCCGACGTTATAAGCGACAATTATTCCTCAACAATCGACCAGTGCTGCCAAGGTCACGCATAAAATCTGTGGAGATTTTATTTTTTTGCAAGGATCCACCGGTCGCAAGGAGACCAACCCCGAGATTCGATCCGAGGAACTTCTGCAGACCCAGATCTTGGGAAATATTATACTGGGGAGGAAAACAAAATGCAGCGGCCGACAGACAGAAAGAATCCACCGGCCACAAGAAAAGCAGCCCCGAGATTCGATCGTAGGACCTCCGGCAGACCGTCCCCAAGTATTGATTCCGGCGCCTGTCTCGCAGGGAATGATAACCCTAATGTCTGGGATTGCGGGAGTCCTCTATATGATTCGTATGAGGTTGTTTCCTTCTTTTATCAGCTGGATAAAGGCCTGACTACTCCTCCTACGGCGGGCACAGAACAAATTACCAGCAGCAACCATGATGGCCAGCAGGAAATCCCTGCAAATCCCACCTTTCCGCCTAAATCCATTCTTGAAAATGTGAATTCCAAGTCTGAAAGCAAGAAGCTGAAGAAACATCAATTCAGGCGGTTCTTTCGATGGGCTTTCAACATTTCCCGTATGCTTGTGCTGCGGCCGAGCGCTAAGAAATGCCTGCGCCATCGCTCATTGAAAGCCGATTGTGACAGGAAGTGTGCAGGTGATTCTGTTCCACAGAGTTGATTGACAGACGGCCGGAAGCCTCTCTCTGTATCACCAGTCTGTCAAACCCGAATAAAGACTGCTGGCCAACTATGGAGAGCTTGTTTCAAATGTACTCAAAAGGCATATTTTCTGGGTGTCTTCCTGATATATTCTCAGCCGAAATTCCTGGGTATTCTGCTGATATACTGTAAATCCAGGAGTATTTTTAATTGTTTTACTTTCAGTCCAAATTTTTGGGCATCCTCCTGACATATATAGTCAATCCTGACAAATGTATTTTTAATGCTATTACTCAGTCCAAATATCTGGGTATGCTCCTGACATTATAAATCCAAATGTATTTTTAATAGGTTTACTGTCAACCCAAATCTCTGGTTATCTTCCTGACATATTGTGGATCCGATCCAAATGCTTTTGGGATGCTAAATTGATTTGAACAGGGTTTAGGTTTTTTTTAATTTATTTATATTATTAAATTTTATATTTTGATGGGGTTGGTAGTAATAATTTAAAATTGTTTTTGTTTGGTTAAAAGTTTATTAATTTGGGATATTTCTGTTCATTGCATAAGGCCTAGAAGTAAATAGTAAGAGTAAAAGTTTGTCTACTTGCAAACAACTAGCTGGATAGTTGCAAGTATAATAATTTTCTTTGAATGACAATAATGAGTTAGTCCCCATGTGCTAATAGTAGTCCACACTACTCATTTGATAACTCAATTAGGATATGATAAAATTTCTTATTTTTAAAAAGTATTTTTCATAGATGTTTTAATTATATAATTTTTTATATGATTATTTATAATAGTAACATGCTGGTTGTCCTTACACTTGTGTGACACTCAATATGATTATAATGAAATTTCTTAATTTTTTAAAAAGTTTCTTTCGATAATAATATTTATATTATATAAATTTAGTATTTAATTTTTTTGCTCATTAAGATTTTTTTCCTTGTGATAGAAAATGCATTATGTTTATACATGTTCAACATGCTTTTTTTTCCCTAGGATAGAAAATACATTATGTTTATACATGTTCAACATGGATTCAGGTATATGTGGATCTCATGTAGCTAATAACCGAATTGGCCTAATCAATCATCAAAAACACAAAATAAGTATTGTTGTTTACTGTTGAGTGTCATATAGGAAGCATAAATTAGTGCATATATAAAAGAGGTCATATAAATATAAATATAAAGTCTATCAACATATGAAGGCTTATATAATGTAACTGTGGTCAAATAGTAATGGACCTAGTCCATTTGATCCCTTTCGATAAAGGGTCTGTGGTAGTACTCAAAAAATATGTCATTCTATGTCTCTGTGATCATCCAAGTCCCACTAACCATCTGTATGTCCTCCTTAGAGGGGGAGTCTACCATGACATTGAGTTCCCTGTAGACATGAGAAGCAAAAAAAGAATCCAATATTAGTTTCAGACAAACAATCTCTTCTACAAAGGGCAAGATCCATTGATTGTGACATCGGCAAGAGCCATCAACCCAGTTTATAACGCGAGTCCCCAAACACTTAAAGCGAAGGAACATCTTTTTCAATAGTGAAACATAACCACAGTTTTAGAGACATAATTTCTGCATAATTGTTTGTACCTTCACCTAAACACATTTTGATCTGGAAAAAATGGGTTTCATCTAAAAACAAAGTGTGCCTCCTTCATAGATTCTTGATTCTCCCTGTGATGCACCATAAAAAAAGGTTCAAGGTTTGGATTTATCTATTTGAGCTTCCATAACAGTTCTAGTTTTATGAGGCAAATTGGATTTAGGTAACAATTCTAATATGGCAAGAGATTGAGTTGTTGTTATCTCACGGGGCACAAATTGGTGATTAAAAATAGCTTTGTCCCTAGCTACCTATATTCCTCAACATATAAGTAGAGGCATGCTCTCATGGAACATCATTGATACCAGATTTCTAAAATGTCCCCTCCTTCCCAATGATAAACTAGTCCTAACATGGATGAGATTAATTGCCAAATATTCTAAGTGTAGGAGCATGAAATCACTAGATGATTAATAGATTCCTACTCTAATGTGCATGGGTTGCGCCAACTAGGTCTTTCATTTTTCCTCTTTCATAGATTATCCCAATTTGGGGCATTACTTTCAAGGGCACACCACATAAATAGTCTAGATTTTGCAGAACACTTAAATTTCCACAATGGTTTCCACCATCCTACCTAAGCCTTCGAAATTATATCAACAATGAGATGAGAGTATCCCATTTTTGACATGTGAACACCTTTTGGTGAATGAGACCAGACAAATTCATCTTCTTCTTCAGTCAATTGAATATGTGCATCCCCCAGAGCCCTTATGTAACCATACTAAATGTCTAAAAACTCCTACAGAAGGCCCAATTATCTGCCCGATAACCATTCTTGAGCCCACATAGGGTTTTGAATAGGGTTTGCAATTTGATTAAGGGTAAAAACACTTCTTTCATGAAGAAAAAGCTCGGATCCATCGACTGATGATTGTTATCGCTTTCAAACCAAGGATCCATCCCTATTTTGAGTCTAGATCCATTGGCAACCTTCCATGCCAATCCAGATTCAATAGCCGAGAAGGATGTGATAACAACTTTCCCACCATCCCACCTGAACCTTCAAAATTCTTTTAGCAATGAGATGAGGGTATCCCATTTTTGGCTTGTAAACACCATTTGGTGAATGAGGCCAGACAAATTCATCTTCTTTTTCAGTCAATCAAATATGTGCATCGCCCAGAGCCCTTATGTAACCATACCATATGTCTAAAAACTCTTGCAGAAGGCCCAACTATCCGCCCGATAACCATTCCTGAGCCCACAAGGGGGTTTTGAACATGGCCTGCAATATGATTAAGAGAAAACACACCTCTTTCAATAAGAAAAAAAATCAGATCCACAAGTGAATAATTATTGTTATTGCTTTCAAACTAGGGATTTGTCCATATTTTGAGTCTAGATTCATTGCCAACCTTCCATGCCAATCTGGATTCAATAACCAGGAAGGAAGTGATAACAACTTTTTCGATGATGGAGGCATTATGATTGTTCATGTAAGGGCTTCGAATCCAATCTTCAATTGATAAAAGATAGATGTCTTTCCTATAAGCCATTGTTAACCAAAGGCTTTGAGTAGTGATCAAATGCCACCCTAGTTTAATTGGCACAACTTATGAAAAAAGAGGCAGATTCTTTAAGCCCCGTCCTCCCCATGCCTTTGGAATAGTGATTCTATCCCATTTGACCCATGGATAGGAAAATATCTCAATTGTGTCGACCCAAAGAAATTTGTAGCACAATTTCCACATTTTCCTCAAGTTGCCCTTTGGGATCCAAGAAGGAGATATCCAGTAAACCAAAATGGCTTCCAAAACTGATTTGATGAAAACTAACCTTCCAATCCTAGATAACGATGACATACTGTACACTTTCAATTGTTTCAATCCTAGTTAGCCAATACCAGTGAGTTGTTTTATAAGATTTTTTCTTAAGTTGAAAATCAATATATTTGAATCCATCCTCCATGGAGGTCAAACATAAGGAAAGAGGTCTAGTAGCAACCACAACTCATCATTGCTCAACTCAAAAGGAGATAAAGTATATTTATGAAGATTGATAATCATGCATGTTGTGGATCGAGAAAGGATGATAGCATCATTTATGGTCAAAGCATCTCTTATCAAACCATCACAAAAGATAAGGATATCATCAACAAGCTAAAGATGGGTGGTGTAGAGAGTAGGAGCAACTCTGATTCCATGTAAATCCCCTCTTCTGTTGGCCTCCCCAAAAGATTCACTTAGTCCTTCAACCACTAGAAGGAAAAGCAGGGGGGGAAGAGAGAATCCTTGCATGAGTCCTCTTTTAGCATGAAAGAAAGGAGATGCAGACCCATTGATAAGCACAACACAAGAGACTGAGGAGATGCAATTCATAACATAATTAACAAAGTCCAACCTAAAGCCTAGATGAGTAAGAAAGATCCTAAAGTAAAGCCATCTTACCCAACCATAGGCTTTAGAAAGATCAATTTTCACAATTGCACTTTTCAATTGTTGTTGCTTTAGGCTATGCAAACCTTCTTGGGCCACTCCAATAGCTTCATGAATCTGTCTTCCTTCCAGGAAAGAAAATTATTCCTTTGAAATTTCTTTGGATAGAATGGGCTTACACCTATGTGCAATGTTTTTTGCAATAACCTTGTAGATGTAGTTGCATCATAGATAAATTGGTTGAAAGTCATCAAACAAGGATGGATTTTCCACCTAGGAATAAGATCTATAAAATCAAAGCTAAAAGATGCCAAAACTTACCCTCTAATCCTTGATTCCTCAACAACTCTAAAGATATCTTCTCTAATTACCTTGAAGAACCCTAGAGAAAACTCAATAGACCATCCATCTGAACCAGGAATCTTATCCTTTTAAATACTTGCCAAGGCTTCCTTCAACTCGTCCATAGTCACGGCCTCCATCAAATGTGCATTATCCTCTTCAACAGTGAACCTTGGGGACAATAGAGCCAATCAAACTACTTCAACTATGTTTTCCCTTAGAGGTTCTTTTAATAGATTTCCAAATTGTATTCCACATCTTCCTCCATTTGTTATAATTTTGGAAAATTTAGTTTTCTCATCTCCAGCCTCTAGCCAAATCACATGACTTTTAATCGCCAGGTGGTCTTGATATCAACTATAGAAATTCTGCAAATTCTCTACAAATATCGCTCTGAGACCATATAGAAAATATGACTATAGATTAACCTGATAATGCAATATAAGGAGAAGAAGAAGAATCAACGCACATGAAACACATAAAATACTGAGGGGAAAGCTTCAGCTAAAAACCCCACTATCTGTATTATCATACAAGGTGGAAATACATCATAATTATACAAAGCCTTAGCTCTCACAACTAGCCAGCTCTCAGTACAATCCTCCTGGATGCTCACAGGCAAACCTGGCTTCTCACAAGCCTTCCTCTCTACCCTCCAAGCTCCTATTTCCTTGTGCAGTTTCTCCTAGGTGATCCTCCTGTTACCAAGTGGAAAACTCTCAACCAAGTGGAACACTAATCTCACACCCTGCCAGAACTGCACAATCCTCAAGGAACCTTATTCCTTCTGCATGGATGAGTTTCCTTTATAGGAAAACTCGTGCAATTAATAGCAACCTGTCCTTGACATTTATCTCAACTGGGCCTTTCTTTGAATAGACAAGCATGAGTTTCTAATGAGGGAATATTCAGTTATTTGGAGTACACTAGTTGGATGCATGCATGCATTAATTGACTGAACTCACAATTAGTTCCTCAAATAGTTTGGAACTAATTTAACTGGACTTAACTCAATAAACTGAGCTAACTAATTACAACTCAAATATAACTCAATCTTATCTCCTTAATTGAGGGATAATCTCCTTAATTTAAGGGATAACTGTTGCATGACTTCACAAAGACTTCTAGCTTGAATTTCTCCAACTAATTAGGGATTGTATTGTTTCCAATGGTTATGATTGTTTCCAATGGTTATGAACCAACCCATGAAACTCTTTATCATTGAGCCAATATGCATTTAATTTAAAAGAACTTGGAGGCTTCCATCCCTGATTTTTTATTTTCATATATATATATATATATATATATATATGGGATGATCCAATCCTACTTCTTCTCCAATCCATTGTCTAATTAAAGGCATCTCCTCAACTAGGTGCTCTTCCAACAAAAACAAATCTAACCTCTTAGCTATATGATCCTCACCAATCATGTTATTACTCTAGGTTGTTTTAAGTTTCACTAACTCAATTTCAATAAGATTATACTCCATCAACAATGTATTGAAATAGGTCGTATTAGGATCAGCATGTGCCCTTTGCTCCCTACTCTTCACCACTCTTAATGAAAAATTTAGATCGCCCCCAACTATTCAATAGTCTTAAAAGAAAGGACTTCCAAACATTCGACTCCCAGAGAAACAACTTATCCTGATGACAGCCATAGACATTGAGAATCATTAGATCCTTGTTTAATTCAACCAATCGAAACTACATACCATAAACTGACTCCATGCCCCAAGTACTGAGAGCCAATATATAGCATGGATTCCAGTCTATTGCTAATCCACTCAATATTCCATGAGCATCCAAACAAACAAAATCCCATCCAATGAGCATCCTCCCTAAAATACTCTTAACCTTATCCACCTCTCTTAGATTTTTTTTTATGGAGGAGAACAATAGCCTGATTTAGTTCTACTAACCTACCAAGGGCCAATTGTTTAGACAAGCTGGCCAAACGCATGCAATTAAGCGAGAGCATAATCATGGGGAAACTCGTTTAGGGCATTTCATTGCTCTAAGTTCCCCATAAATTGAGAGTTGTTTCCTAGAAGTCATATCCACTTGGCCTTGTCTTAGCCCAAGGCCAAATTTGATTTTTGACCTCTTGCTTTCCCTCCTTTTACACTTGGAGGGTTAAGTCCCAAACCTCCATGCATATCAAATGATGTCAAAGAGGATGCCCTTGGATGGAAATTGTATCTAGATTCATTGTCACCTAATTCATAAGATGGATCTTGAAAGGAAGATACTATCGAGGGAGATTCAAAGCTTCTAATATTTGAGACAACACATACAACTAGAAATGGTTTCATCCAAGATAGGAATAACCCTGAAGTCACAACCAAATATTTCCCTAAAAAATTCCAAACCTTCCCCAATATAGAAAAATTGCTAACCATATTAGAAAGGGAAAGGGAAAGAGGAGTACCCATTGGAGTAGAAAGTGAAGCCACTAATACTCTCGTAACCAATAACATTTCCTACACAAGTGTGGTCATCACAATCACGTTTGAAGTCAAATTCATTTTGGTATGAGGCAATGGAGGTGATGTTGCACCGAGTTCATTTCTAGGTGATTTGATTCTTATCTTATGAACTAAATTCAAAGGCTCCACTTCTTTTCCCTTAGCAGAGGATTCTAATTCTCTCTTTTTTAAAGGAGACTCAAGGTCTTCCCCACTCTTTCCCCAAAAGGGAAATATGCATTGATTTGCATTATGCTCATGTTTGTGGCATCTTTGACACTTGAAAGGAAGATCGAGAATAATTTAAAGATTGAATATAGTTAATTAATTTATTATTTATCTTTGTTTCCCCATATATTCCTTCATGAATATCCAATTTCAATAAAACCCTAGCAACCTTTAGTTCCTTTGTTTTTAAAAGGACGTATATATTTCCAAAAACTCTCATAAATGGTTGCCAATGGTTGAAAGAGCATATTGTGACCAGAACAACACTAGAAGCCCTGACAGTCGAACCTAAATGGGTGTTTTTTCCATTCTTTCTCTATTGAGGTTGAAAAGAGGGGATCGCCTTTTAATTAAAACTGGAGATGATTCTATACTCCAATTCTTCTAAAGCACCCATGCCACTAATTTAGATGAAGAGAAAGTCAGGGAAAACCAACCTCTGGCCAGTGAGTGAACCAACGATAGAAGGTTAATATGTTCTTCGCACTCCTTCTTTAACCATTCCTAAAGGGTTTTAAAACTGAACCTTTGACCTCAAGCACAACCAACAAGAATGAATCTTCCATCTAAACCACATGATGGATCTCAATGTTGTCACCAAGAACTATAACAACTCTCCCCTTCTTCTCCTTTATGTATGAATTCTTGTGCCTCTTCGATTCTTCGTCTGATTTCCTAAACTCAAAAGGCCATTATGCACTCCTATCGTGAGGGCTTGTTCTTGGGCCATCTACTAAAACCCCCTATTGTAACACTGAAGCCTTGTGAAAGGGGGCCAACATCAACCACTCCCACACTTATAGAACACGTCATGAGATAAACCTTCATTCCATGAATAGGGCATATGTTTCTAGGAAAGGATAAAAACCCCTGTGGTATTCCCACTTAGCAATATTACTAAGGAGAAATATCAATTTTGCCAATATTTTGCATTTACACTTAGGAAAAGTGGGTTATGGGACCCCACTTGAGTTTTGGAGCTAAAGGAAGGCCCAACTTAGGAGAAAAAGAAGGAAATCAAAATGTTGGTGGATAGGGGGGACCACTCAAGGAGAAATATGGCCCCCCTTGGAAATACACATTCCTTGGTGGGAAACATTGGGGATTTCAATGGCTAGGCCCCACATGGGAAATTGGGAGGCATAATGACAAAAGAGGAAGAGGCACTCAGTTTGGGCATCTTTGATCATTTGAGCATTCACCTTGACTAGCACGCTTGAGCTAGAGGCCAAGTCTGCATGTGCTATTGATCAAGCGAGAATCTCACCCCTTGCTTCAGTGGACTTCAAGTGCCAACCCTAGGAGGGAATTCCCATCATTTTCATATCGATCCAAAAGCATTGCAGTGTATGTTTGGAAGAGGTTCAACAGTGATTGTACAAGGCTTACGAAACTCTTTTTGGTGCCACACGTGGGACTCAAGGAGAGGGGGAATCTGGGGCTGAGATTTGTGGAGAAGTTTTGAAAGGAGTTTTCTAGGAGATTTCAACGATTTTTGGAACATTCAGTGTCAAGTTTATAGTTGGGTCGAAATACCCAACAATTGGAGGAGCTACGGTAATTGGGCTGAAATTCTGAGGTCAACATTTGGCCAATTCCTTCATGGGCTTTTGTGGATTATTGGAGGAGATCATGGGGTTAATTTCCCATAATTGCTAGAGCACTGGAGGAGGCCCTAATAGCCATTTCTTGCAACCAACAACTCAATTTCTTAGGGAGTTCAGTGTAGAGCCATAGAGAGATCAACCACCAACATATGGGGACTTCTCTTCATCACTCGGGCTTTGCTTTGAGCGAACCCAAGTGCACACTTTCCATTCACAAAATTGTAACCAGGTGATTTTATAATAAAACGGCTCAAAGCAACGCAATTTTTGGCTCAATTTATGGTGTTTGATCTATGTGTAAATTTCATATGTGTTTTTGTTATGTTTTCTTTGTTTATCATTGCACATTTCCATTAGGAATATTATAGTGCTATCAGAGCTCATAGCCTTGGCTCAATATGTGGGAGCAATATCAGTCTATGAAACCAAAAGACCAACAAAATATGACTTATTGGAGGCAGAGGTACAGGAGCAGAGAGAGGCAATTACAAATTACCCCAAATCCAGTGATAGTTGAACCATAGGTTGAAAGGCTAAACATGGGAGATAATGAGGGAGACAAAAGGAGTAAGAAGGAGGAGTTTTCCTAACACCTTCTCAAGGCCATTCAGGATTTGTCTAAGGGTATTGAGGAGTTGAAGCAGCAAACTTGCAACAACAACAAGGGAAAAGGGATTCAAGGAGAATTCCAATTTGGCGAGGGCTTTGGCACTTCGCATCACCTCAAGGTTCATGGCCCAAACACACCACTCATTATCAGTGCACCACCCACGTCCACTATCCCCACGTTTCTAGCATCCAGTGCTAGAGGGCCACAAGGACAAGAGGAGATGCCCATGGGGGATTATTTTGTGGAGTATCAATCCTATGGGCCCGACTTTAGAGAGACCATTACCTTCAGGGATTTTTATCATTTGAAGGGTAAAAACATGGGAAAAGGGCAAGGTGAAGGAAGCTACACACATGGTACTAATTTTGCAATGCACCATGGAGATATTGTTCCTCCCGACTTTTGATGGTTCATCCAAGACCTAAGCGAAAGCATGGGTTGAGAAGTTAGATGTTTACTTCCAACTCAACTAGATGACAAAGGGGCATGAAATTAAGATTTCCATGTTGCATTTAGAGAGAGAAGCCCATGACTGGTGGTTCCATGGGCTAACCAAGATGGAGTATGCAGGGGTAACAACCTATGAGGATTTCACTAGGACGGTGTTGGAGTGTTTTGAGAGGAGAGACTCGGAGGAGCACTTTGGGGAGCTGAAAAGGCTCAAGAAGATGGAGAGTGTTGAGGCCTCTATCTCCAATTTTATGAGATTGTCAGTGATGGTGCCTAATCTATCAGAGTCCAAGATGGTTTTTGTAACACCCTCTTCCCACATCTACGCAAGCATCCATTCAACCGGGGTAAACATGTGACAATAAATTACTATGATATTATTGGGCCTCCTAAGTCACGTTAAGGAAGTGGAACGATGGAAACACACCATACATACCTTCAAAATCAACAATAGGACCCCTAGGACCTTCAGTGATGGTGCCTAATCTATCATAGTCTAGGAGGGTTTTTGTAACACCCTCCTCCCACATCTACCCAAGCATCTGACCAACCGGGGTAAACATGTGACAATAAGTTACTATGATATGATTGGACCTCCTAAGTCATGTTAAGGAAGTGGAACTGACGAAAACACACCATACAGACCTTCAAAATCAACAATAGGACCCCTAGGAACCATCCCAACCATTCTGCTAACCAACCCTAGATCCCACTGAGTCTTTAAACTATTAAACCTCTAGATGCTCCCATTTTATGGGCATGCCAGTGTCCAGAGAGCTCTGGACGTTCCCACAAGCCCACTTGCCTGCGTCCAGGGACTATTTCTAGCAGACCTGTGCCAAAGACCAGGGAATTTAAGGCACTTTTCAAGCCTAGAATTCTGACCACTGCCTAGAACTACTTGTAACTTCCAGAATCCATTAAACACACGATGACAAGACTAATAAACCAAAATTAGTCCTTTTTTTGTTATTTTTTCACTTAAATTATTTTATTTTTCTCTATACAAAGTTAACATAAAAATATATTATTTATAAGTGATAGTAAAATATTTGTTTTTGTTATTAATATATTTTGTTTTAAAATGAATTACACTTATTGTAGTATCCATATTATTTTTACATGTCATTGTTCAACTCCATATTAAGTAAGGAAGAAATTACATATCTCACTCATATCAAAAAGTAATTTATCTCACTATATAAAGTTTGATATAAAATCAAAATGAACATCAAGTATTTTAATTATGGCCTACATTGATTTTTTTTTGTTATTAATATTTTTTAATTAGTTACATAGCATTTGTCAACTCCATATTATAAAGTTTGATGTAAGATAAAGGTGAAAATTGAAGTATTTTATTTATGGCCGACATTATTTTTTTTACTACTATTTTTTAATTTGTTAATGTAAGTATTATTTTATTATTTTTAAATGTAACGTTACATGACAACATCTTCTTCATATTTTTTTATTACTATTTTTTACTTTGTTAATGTAAGTATGATTTTATTATTTTTAAATGTAACATTACCACAACAACATCTCCTTCATACAAGGCTATGGAGAGCTTTTCCACTCAATGAAGAACTGACATATCTCCCTTGTATTAAAAAGTAATTTTTTTTTTTTTTTTTT